>JAQQAC010016209.1:127508633-127559869 GCA_029783875.1 Phataginus tricuspis | reverse complement strand
ACTCACCTCAAACCCAAAGATATACACAGACTAAAAGTGAAGGGATGGAAAAAGATATTTCATGCAAACAACAAAGAGAAAAAAGCAGGTGTTGCAGTACTTGTATCAGATAAAATAGACTTCAAAACGAAGAAAGTAGCAAGAGATAAAGATGGACATTACATAATGATAAAGGGGTCAGTCCAACAAGAAGATATAACCATTATAAATATATATGCACCCAACACAGGAGCATCAGCATATGTGAAACAAATACTAACAGAAGTGAAGGAGGAAATAGAGAGCAGTGCAATTATTCTAGGAGACTTTAACATGCCACTCACTCCAAAGGATAGATCAACCAGGCAGAGGATAAGTAAAGACACAGAGGCACTGAACAACACACTAGAACAGATGGACCTAACAGATATCTACAGAACTCTGCACCCAAAAGCAGCAGGATACACATTCTTCTCAAGTGCACATGGAACATTTTCCAGAATAGACCACATTCTAGGCCACAAAAAGAACCTCAGTAAATTCAAAAATATTGAAATCCTACCAACCAACTTCTCAGATCACAAAGGTATAAAAGTAGAAATAAATTTTAGAAAGAAATCAAAAAGGCTCACAAATAAATGGAGACTTAACAACATTCTCCTAATGAATCAGTGGGTTAACGACCAAATCAAAACAGAAATCAAAGAATATATGGAGACTAATGACAACAACAACACACAGCCACAACTTCTGTGAGATGCAACAAAGGCAGTTCTAAGAGGAAAGTATACTGCAATCCAGGCCTATTTAAAGAATAAAGAACATTCCCAAATAAACAATCTAAAGACACAGTTATTGAAATTGGAAAAAGAAGAACAAATGAGGCCCAAAGTCACCAGAAGGAGAGACATTATAAAGATCAGAGAAGAAATAAATAAAATTGAGAAGAATAAAACAATAGAAAAAATCAATGAAACCAAGAGCTGTTTCTTTAAAAAATAAACAAAGTTGACAAACCCGTAGAGCCAGACACATTAAGAGAAAAAGAGAATCTACACACATAAACAGATTCAGAAATGAGAAAGGAAAAATAACGATGGACCCCACAGAAATACAAGGAATTATAAGAGAATATTATGAGAATCTATATGCTAACAAGCTGCAAAACCTAGAAGAAATGGACAACTTCTTAGAAAAATACAGCCTTCCAAGACTCACCAAGCAGGAAACAGAAAAACTAAACAGATAAATCACCAGAAATGAAATTGAATCGGTAATCAAAAAACTACCCAAGAACAAAACCCCCGGACCTGATGGATTCACCTCTGAATTCTACCAGACATATAGAGAAGAAATAACACCCATTCTCCTTAAAGGTTTCCAAAAAATTGAAGAGGAGGGAATACTACCAAACTCTTTCTATGAAGCCAGCATCACTCTAATACCAAAACCGGGCAAAGACCTCACTAAAAAAAAAAATTACAGACCAATATCCCTGATGAACGTAGATGCAAAAATACTCAACAAAATATTATCAAACCGAATTCAAAATACATCAAGAGGATCATACACCATGATCAAGTGGGATTCATCCCAGGGATGCAAGGATGGTACAACATTCGAAAATCCATCAACATCATCCATCACATCAATAAAAAGAAGAACAAAAACCACATGATCATCTCCATAGATGCTGAAAAGGCATTTGATAAAATTCAGCACCCATTCATGATTAAAACTCTCACCTAAATGGGTATAGACGGCAAGTACCTCACCTCATAAAGGCTATATATGACAAACCCACAGCTAACATCATACTTAATAGCGAGAAACTGAAAGCTTTTCATCTAAGATCGGGAACAAGACAGGGGTGCCCACTTTCTCCACTGTTATTCAACATAGTACTGGAGGTCCTAGCCACGGCAATCAGACAAAACAAAGACATACAAGGCATCCAGATTGGTAAAGAAGAAGTCAAATTGTCACTATTTGTAGATGACATGATACTGTACATAAAAAAGCCTAAAGACTCCACTCCAAAACTACTAGAACTAATATCTGAATTCAGCAAAGTTGCAGGATACAAAATTAACACACAGAAATCTGTTGCTTTCCTATACACTAACGATGAGCTAACAGAAAGAGAAATCAGGAAAACAATTCCATTCACAATTGCATCAAAAAGAATAAAATACCTAGGAATAAACCTAACCAAGGAAGTGAAAGACCTGTACTCTGAAAACTACAAGACACTCCTAGGAGAAATTAAAGAAGACACTAACAAATGGAAATGCATCCCATGCTTTTCGCTAGGAAGAATAAATATTGTCAAAATGGCTATACTACCTAAAGCAATCTACAGATTCAACGCAATCCCTATCAAACTACCAACAGCTTTCTTCAATGTACTGGAACAAATAATTCTAAAATTCATATGGAAACAGAAAAGACCCAGAATAGCCAAAGCAATCCTGAGAAGGAGGAATCAAACAGGGGAAATTACGCTCCCTGACTTCAAACTCTACTACAAAGCCACAGTAATCAAGACAATTTGGCACTGGCACAAAAACAGACCCACAGACCAGTGGAACAGAATAGAAAATCCTAACATTAACCCAAACATCTACAGTCAATTAATATTTGATAAAGGAGCCCTGGATATACAATGGGGAGATGACAGCCTCTTCAGCAGCTGGTGTTGGAAAAACTGGACAGCTACATGTAAGAGAATGAAACTGGACTACTGTCTAACCCCATACACAAAGGTAAACTCAAGGTGGATCAAAGACCTGAATGTAAGGCATGAAACCATAAAACTCTTAGAAAAAAACATAGGCAAAAATCTCTTGGACATAAACATGAGCGACTTATTCATGATCATATCCCCCCAGGCAAGGAAAACAAAAGCAAAAATGAACAAATGGGACTATATCAAGTTGAAAAGCTTCTGTACAGCAAAGGACACCATCAGTAGAACAAAAAGACATCCTACAGTATGGGAGAATATATTCATAAATGACATATCCGATAAGGGGTTGACATCCAAAATATATAAAGAACTCACGCACTTCAACAAACAAAAAGCAAATAATCCAATTAAAAAATGGGCAGAGGACATGAATAGACACTTCTCCAAAGAAGAAATTCAGATGGCCAACAGGCACATGAAAAGATGCTCCACATCTCTAATCATCAGAGAAATTCAAATTAAAACCACAATGAGATATCACCTCACACCAGTGAGGATGGCCAATATCCAAAACACAAACAACAACAAATGTTGGTGAGGTGGAGAAAAGGGAACCCTCCTACACTGCTGGTGAGAATGCAACTTAGTTCAACCATTGTGGAAAGCAGTATGGACATTCCTCAGCAAACTCAAAATAGAAATACCATTTGACCCAGGAATCCCACTCCTAGGAATTTTCCTAAGAATGCAGCAGCCCAGTTTCAAAAAGACAGATGCACCCCTGTTTTTATCGCAGCAGTATTTACAATAGCCAAGAAATGGAAGCAACCTAAGTGTCCATCAGTCGATGAATGGATAAAGAAGAGGTGGTACATATACACAATGGAATATTATTCAGCCATAAGAAGAAAACAAATCCTACCATTTGCAACAACATGGATGGAGCTAGAGGGTAGTATGCTCAGTGAAATAAGCCAAGTCGAAAAAGACAAATACCAAATGATTTCACTCATATGTGGAGTATAAGAACAAAGAAAAAAACTGAAGGAACAAAACAGCAGCAGACTCATAGAACCCAAGAACAGACTAATAGTTATCAAAGGGAAAGGAACTGAGGAGGATGGGTGGGAAGGGAGAGACAAGGGGGAAAAAGGGGCATTACAACTAGCAGACGTAATGTTGGGGGGGCGCGGGGAGGGCTGTATAACTCAGAGATGACAAGTAGTGATTCTATAGCATCTCATTATGCTGATGGATGGTGACTGTAATGGGCTTGGTGGGGGAGACCTGATGAAGGGGGTAGTTTAATAACCATAATATTGCAGATGTAATTGTAGATTAAGGATACCAAAAAAAAAATTTCAGGGTGTAGTTAGGGAATTAGGGAATGTTATGGGATTCTAGTGAATAAATGGATAAGGATAACCTTCTCAAAGAAGGAATTAAAAAGTATCTGTTGAATATAATAGTTGGAATCTTATTCAAAAGATGTGAGAAGATGCTCAACATCATTAGCCATTAGAGAAATGTAAATCCAAACCAGAGTGGGATACCAGTTCACACCCACCAGGATGGCCATTATTCCAAAAAATTAAAGTAAGAAGTGTTAGCAAGAATGTGGAGGAACTGGAATCTTCATACATTGCTGGTGGGATTGCAAAACTATGCAGCCACTTAGGAATGTAGTTTGCCAGTTCCTGAAAAAATTAAACACAGAGTTACCATATGACCTGGCAATTTCAGTCTTGGTGTAATTTATGAAAGTTCAGTTAATGAAGTATATGAAGTAGCAGAATATACATACACCTAGGTGTATATATATACATACCCAGAAGAATTGAAAACAGGTAAACAAAAACTTGCACACTTGTACATGAATTCTCATAGCATCATTATTCATGATAGGCAAAAAGTAGAAACAACCCAAATGTCCACCAACTGATGAGTAGACAAACAAAGGTGGTATAGCCACATGAAATATGATTTTTCAATAAAAAGGAATGAAGTATTAACACATGCCACAACATAGATGAACCTTTAACACATAAGGGAAAAAAGCCTGATACAAAAGGACAAGCATTGTATGATTCCATTTACATGAAATGTGCAGAATAAGCAACTCTACAGAACCTGAAAGTAGATCAGTGGCTGCCTAGGGCTGGGTTGTTGGGGAATTGGAGGGTGACAGCTAATGGGTATGGGGCTTCTATTTGGGGTGATGAAAACATTCTAAAATCATATCATGGTTATACTTGGACAGCTCTGTGAATATACTGAAAACCACCAAGTGAATACTTTAAAAGGGTAAATTTTGTGGTATGTGAATTCTATCTCAAATAAAGCTATTATTTAAAATATCTTTTGAACTCTTCTTATGAGCCAGGAACTTTGCTAAAGTATTTACAGGCATTATCCCACTTAAGTCTGACTATAAACTTGTAAGGAGGCTATGTTGCATTCCATTTCACAGTTCAGAAAGCTCTGGCTTAGAACTGGTTCCCTATCACCCAGATAATCAGCAGTGAGCTAAGACTGAAACCCAGCGACCTTGGCACAAGAGCCCTCTCTCTTATCCTCTGTGCTGCACTGAATAAACTCTTCTGGTCAGAGAGTCAACTTCGTAACACAATGTGGGTCCCACAGATGGGGAACTGTATTAGAAGGCACTTGAGGAGCAATGGAGGGGGCCATGGAATCTGGGGCTACACATCTGTGATAGGCCTCCACCCAAGGCCATGTGACTTGTAGGTGTCAAAGACTTGAAACCTCTGGGGCTTCAGTCTCTGACTCCATGAAGGGAATATAATCAGAACCCCTCCTTCCTCTCTCTCAGTGTTGTTAATAGCAGCCAAAAAGAAAATAACTGTGGCCACTCTTGGAACCTGGCAAACACTGTGCATATGTTAGAGATTATTACATTCCGTTCTTCAAATACTTTTATACAAAAGTCTGGAACCATGTGCATGAAAATTATGTATAAGAACAGTCACTGAAGTACTATAGGTAATAGCAAAATATGGGAAGATAACCTAAATGTCTATCAACAGGGGAGTGGTTAAATAAATTATGATAGATATATCCACACTATGGAATGCTGTGTTCACTGAGTTGGTAGTTTTGTATATACCGACATGATAGATAAATGATAAAACTGCAAAACTACATGTATTCTATGGTCCTATTTTATTTTTTCAAAGCTATACAAATGATTTATATCTTCATCTAAGCAGCAGTTATATAGGTGCATACAAATACTTTTTAAAATGCAGTATACTTAATACTTGGGTACATTTCTTTATAAATATCTCAATAAAAAGTTTATACATATATACACTATATATATATATACACACACACTATATATGAATATTGATACCTAGTCTTTTCACTGATGAAATCTTTTAGTATGCACATCAAACTGTCAACAGAGGTTACTCTCAGGGAGCTAGATTTGGGAAGGAGAATGAAACGTAGTTTTCTTATAATTTTATATGCTTCTACATTGTTTTGAATTTTTCAAAATAGACATGTATTTCTTATATCACTTAGAAAATAAATATCTTTAAAAATAGCCAAGAATCTAAATCCTGAATTCTATTTGAGCTTCATTCAGAGAGTACCCACCCTTAGACACTTTTCCCAAAGGGTAAAATCCTTAGCTAGATGGAAGAGATGCATGTGTTCATAAGACAGCTAGAGGAGCCACCCACCCTGATGGCTACTAGATTTGAGGTACACTTACTAGTGATTCTTGACCCCAAAGTGCCCACTTTTAAAGGGCCTCTGTTCACAGGTCATCAGACTGTAGTGGTGCCTTCAAATACCTGCCACCCCAAAGTATTCGAATGAGTATTTATATCTGCTAGAGGAAACCACAGCTTCGATTCAGATCCCCAGTGGGCTTATAAAAATCCTAAAAGGCCAGACAACTTCCAAGTTGGTGGCAAACCAGGGTATGGCCAAAGGCTACAGAGCAAACAAGGCATCAGAGTCACTTCTGTCCACTGGACACTGCTAATGAAGGACCTTTTTGGAGGCCATCCTTTGATCTCCTTCTAGGACTGCAAAAGAGTACTGGCTTCATTTGAGTGCTTGGCAAATAATCACCAGTGGGGCTCTGACAGGATTTGCCTTTTAGTAAATATTGACACCTTCTCAAATGATGAGGATAAGTGATCCCTGTAAAGTTCTCCTTTCTTTGCCTTTAACACAAATTGCTTATGTGGTCAAATCAACCCTGGACTAGAATCAACCTTAGGGGAGTGTGTGGGCTCAGCCACATTCCAGCTGTATACTTAGGGCAAGTTCTTTTTCTGCCTGAGCTTCAGCTTCCTGAGTGTTTAATGCAGATGAAGCTGTACAGGGTTGCTGAGAAGCACAAATGATATATGTAAATGTACTATATACTGGAAGGACATTCACTATAATAGTAGCAAAGGTTATTTCTGCATAATATGATAATAATTTTTTTAGTTTTCATGACTATGCTCATCTATACTCAGATTTCTGAAGAAAACTAGAGAGAAAAATATCATGTTCTTATAAATTACAATGCAAATAATAAGAGTTGTTTCTATTTAATGAATTAGATTGGGAAATCCAGTGAAATTGTTTTAGAGGTGGGGAGGGGGGCTGATTTGGGTTGGTACACCAGAGAGAGCAGGCATGGGTGGGGAAGACGTGCTAGTCTTATAACCTTGAATGAATCACTTAACCTCAGTGATCCTGTTTTATCATCTGCAAAACAGTGCCAGTAAGTCTTACCTAAAAATACTTTGTGGTAATTAAACATATGGGAAAGCACCTAGCACAAGGCCTGACCCATAGCAGGTGCCTGTTCTCTATAGTTGGAAGGAAAGGAGAGAGGGAGGGAAGGAGGAAGGAGTGGGGGTGGAGCAAAGGAGTTTAGCTCCATAAATCTACCCTGCTTAACTTATTTTAAGTACTTTTTAATTAATAGAGAGGGCTCTAATTGAGAAAGTGTAAAGCATTCTAAATCTCTCAGATAAAAACATGTGTCATCTATTTCATGTCTCTAGGAAAAGCAAAATCAATATTTGAATTAGTGGAAGAAATTAAATGGCTGCAGAAACAGTTTGTGAATTTAACAAGTTTCAACAAGAAAGTAGTTGGTAAATGATAATACATAGACCAACAGACCACTTGCCTTTAAAACACTCTTCACAAAAGTTCAGGAAGAAAAATCAATCAATCTATTGCGTGGTAGGTACACTGGCAGATAAGCAAAGCTAATATACCCAGGGTAAACCCAAGCTCCATTACTCACCTAAAAGTCAAGGCACCTAAGAAAAGGTGATTTAAAAAAAAAAAGGTTAGCAGTTTAAGTAGTGAGCTGATGGTTTAGTCTCTGTGCCTGGTTAACCTATAAATCCTAGACTGTTATTGCTGAATGAGCACACAGAAATGGAGTCCACAAACCACCTCATCTCATTTGAGAGACCAAGGAACGAGACCCAGAGAAAGGAAACAGCATATTCAGGGTTCTTGAGCTGATTACAAGGGTCATAACTCAAGACCAGAACTCACAGTTTGCTCTTTTTAATTCCTACTATTTAGAGCTTAATATCCAGCCAACACAAAAGAATAAAGAGACCATGTGCCTGCAATTATTCCTAAGGTCATTATAAGGAAGATACTTTACTACTGTTTCCTGCCCCTGTCTCCTCCCATTTACTTGGGAAGTCTCTCTCAGTGAGTCCTACCTGAGATATGGTACCCCAGGGCTGAGCCTTGTCTCCCAACAATGCTCCCTGACCCTCATTCATTCAATACATATTTTGTGATCACTTACTATCCTTAAATGGCTGCTTTCAAGGCATTTCCATCCACAAGTCTAAGGGAAAAACAAAGCAGAAATGGGAAAGCAACTTGCAAGGTCAACAGCCTAAGAAGATCAGAAGCAGGAAAAAAGTCCAGTGGGTGGAGGAAGTGGTTCAGAACAAAGCCTGGGAGAGTGAGTATGATCTGAAACTGTCTTTATACACATTGGTTAGTCTGTGTTCTAGTGCAAACAGTGGAGTTTAAAGGAGGCAAGTGGGGCAGACATAATGCCTCCTTCATGAGATGCTGTGGATTTGTGCATTACACCGGTATGTGGCTCTAAAGGTAAACTTGAAAAATGAGACATTTACATAGATTATCATCCTGTTCTGATTTCAGTACCTTTCCATTAGATATTTCTTAAAAGTATATTTGCATTTATTTCACCCCAATAATGGAGAAAACAAGTGATACCAACCATATCTTGGTTTCCTGGTCAGTGAGGTCTGGCCACCAAAGCTTGACTTCTTCATAGCTGGGCTGGGACCATGGGGGTCTTTGAAAGCCAACTTTGCCCTGCTCCTTCTCTGTATGGTCACTACACTTCCTGTAAGATTTTGGGTCCTTTAGGAAATGACTCAGGAACTTCACCTAATCTTACTTTGAACAAGTAGGTTGTAGAATCTTTTCCTCACTCCACAGCCCTCCTAAAACTGTTGCTGTCTTGTTTGATTCTTTCAACAACCTTCTGAGATACAGGTACTATTATCATCCCAGTTTATCAGATAAGTAAACTGAGGCTCATGAAGAATAAGCAAGGTTACACAGCTATTAGGAGTCAGACTCAGGATTCCAGCCCAGTTCTACTCAAGTTTGTGCTTTTAACCGTCTGACACAGTTTTAGTCAATCTTTGTTTTTCAGAGACATAAAAAGAAGTTTTAATTAAACTACAATATCTCCAATCCCTGGGGTTTTTTGAAACTTTAATGGGAAAAGGACTACAACAATATCTGCCTCATGAAGGCTATGCTTAAAAAGAAAAATGACTGAAATATCAAATTCCCCCTACCACCGGCCAAAAAGAAAGGCACTATACCACTGAGTCTTACCAAGAAAATTGAATCTTGGAATATCAGAGCTGGAGGGTCCTCTGGGGTGATTTTAGTCCATCTTCAATTTATAAACAGGGAAACAGGCCTAGAGAAGGGTGAATCGTCCTGCATGGTTAATAAACCCCCACTCCCAGTGCAGTGCTCTTTCTGCGTACACTCATCATGTGCTTGCCCAAAGGTAAGTCACCACTAGATTTCCAATTGTATGCTTAAACAACAATTCCTGGAATAATGTGTCCTAGGAGCCTAAAAGCGCTTCCATATGTTGAGCTGAAATTCTGCTTCTCTCTAACTCCCTCCCCATCAATCCCAGTTTGACTCTCTGGAGACATATTCAGACATTCTTCAGACATTCTAATTATAAATCCAGGAAAATATCTGAGTTTGGGATATAAATTTAGCTGTCTTATGCCTCCCATGTGCTCATTTCCTCATAACTTCTGCAACTTTAATTTATGCTGCATAATGACAGTTGATGCCATCTGTGTTTCTATGGCCCAACTGATGCTTTCTTGGTCTCTAGTGACCAGCATAATGCAATCTGACCCAGTTGACCTTTGAGCAAGGCAGACTAAAAAATCAGTTCTTTCCAGTAGGTACAATACACACGTGAGAACCTCAAGCAATAATTGCCAAAATTGCAAAGTGAACAAAGCTCTGGATCGCCAAAATGCAGGAGTTACTTGAGAAAGAGATGGTTTCTTAAAGGGACTGGCTCTCTTGCACAAGCTCATTTTCCATAGATTTCTACACTTCATCTGTATAGAAAAAGCCTTATAAGATGCCTTATCAAACTGAGGTTTCTGCCTTAATAGGGGTACACATATGGAGCTTCAGAGGACTGCAATCATGCTCTACATATGCCTTATTGGCATTAAAGGCAACCTCACTACCTCAGCTTGGCTATAGAATCCAGAATCTCTGAGTGGAAGGGAATGAGGAAGGCATCCCACCCAAAGCAGGATTTTTACCTACAATATCTCCAACAAGCATCCATTAGGCCACACTCCTGTCCTCCCACCAGCCCCACCCTCCCTCTTCTCTCAGCACACAAGGACTTGAGAGGGTAACAGGATCAAAGGAAGCCTGCATGGAGGTGAGGTATTTTACCCCCTAGAACAGTTTTCCACTTCTTCCCCTTTCTTTTTGGCCACTTTTCAGAAAAGAACAGTCCATTCTTTCTACCTCCACTTATTTCTTAACCTCTAGAAGCCTGGCTTCCGACCTACCTTTTTTCCAAAGATGCTCTGTAAAGACTGCCAATGAACTCCTTGATGCAAAACCCAAAGTTACATTCCATTCCTCAGCTTCCCAGACACTTCTGCAGCTCTGACACTGCTGACAATGCCTCTTTCTTGAATCTCTTCTTTTAACTTCTGGAACACTCACTACTTCTGCTTTTCCTTTCATCTCCTGAGTTGCTTCCCTATATTTTTATTGTTTTGTCCTTTTAACTGCAAATGTGGCTGTTCTCTAACATTTTCTTCTCAGCACACACAGTTTCTCCTTGGCTTCACCAATCACTTCCATGTAGATAACATAATTCCTAATCTCCTTCCCAGATCTCTTTTTTGACCTCTCAACTCATACCTATTGGACATTTCTACCTTGATGTCACACTAACATATCAAACTTAACATGTCCAAAACCACACTCAGCTTTGCCTCTGAAATGTGATGGTCCCACCATGTTTCCTGTCTCAGTTCATAATGCTAACCTCCTCTAGTGACTCAGAAATAACCCCCAATCATCTAACTCTACTTCTTTCATCTCTTACATTGCAATTCCTATCAGAGTTGATTCTACCTGATCAGTGTTTCTCACATCTGTCTCCTCCATTCTATTGTTACTGCCACCACCTTAGTTTTTAAGATCTAGATTATACTCCAAAAGCCTCCTAATTAATCTTTCATCTCAAACCTCTTACCCACAACTTCTAGAATCATAGTCATGCATTACCACTTTGATTTTGTCATTCTGCTGCTCAAGTGTTTCAACTCCCCATTACCTAGCCTAAGGGCTGACAAACTTATTCTGTAAAGAACAAGATAAGCAAATACTTTTGGTTTCGTGGACCATGTAGCTTCTATGGCAACTGCTCAGCTATGCTGTCGTAGCATGAATGTAGGAATAGACAATTTGTAAGTGAATGAACCAAGCAGTGCCCCAATTCAATTTTGTTTATAAAAACAGGCAGCCAGCTAAGGCAAATTTGGCTTAAGGGACATAGTTTGCCACCTCTAGTCTAGACAGTATAAAATTCACTTTCCAGAAGTTCGGCATTTAGTCTACTGTATAGCTATAGCCAATTACATTCCACCATGAACCTTATTTTCTAAACAAACTGTAGATATATTGTAGTTCTCTGAACATACTTTCTCAACCCCAATGCCTTTTTCTATACTGTTCCCTCTACCTGCAGTGCTCTGCTATGCAGTCCACTCTATGCCTAAAGAAGCTTGGAAATGTGGGACATTAGATGTGCTATCTGCTTTTTAGGACCAGAAATCAAAGTACACTGACAAGGACAGACATCATTTGTGAGGTTCATAAGCCAGGACTCCATAAGGTGCTCACAGTGAAACACAAATTTAGCATTGTTATTGAACCCAAAGTATTTGGCCCAGTGATTTAGCTCATACATCATGGAAATAAGAAAGTGCCATACCCAGCACTAAGTTTCCCAATGTGACATTGAACCTATAGAATGTAATGGGCAAAGGGGAGCTATTTTGCCTTCAGGTGAAATGGAGTGACTGTACAATCTTTTCTGTGTTGTGAATTCCTTTTGTTCTACCTGCTTATGTTTCCAATGTGCTTTCTTTTACATATGAATATATTGTTACTTATTCTAGAAATACCAAAAATGTATAAAAATGCAAACTTGACTGTGAATTTACAAAAATGAAAGGTGATGAATTATTCTTTATATACTCTCATGTATGATTTTACCTGATGAATTTTCACAATTATTACCTGGTAAACAACAGCAGACCTACTTTTACAGGACAGCTAGAAGCTAAACAAATTCGCTGTGAAACTCTAGTATTACTCACCAAATAGAAGATCCATTCAAGCTATACTAATTCAAAAAGAGTTCCAGCTCAGTTATACTGTTTGGAGAGTGAACAACCTTTTGCTAGAAGTCCTCAAATGGTGGACTTCACAAAGTGTACTCTTACCACTGGATTCTCTGGGGATTTATCTCTTCATCAAATTAGGAAGAACTGCCATAGCTCTTAACATCTAATTCTCAATGAAAAGTTAAATATCAATATCAAATAATCACTTGCACCCCAAAGAAAGATATATCCATTGGGACAATCCTGCAGAACACAAAATAGAATTTATTTTAAGCATTTCAGTAACTGTTTTTAGGTCTGCATAACAAATACCAAAATAGACCCAATACTCTTGAATTGAACTAATCTAAGCAGCACAACAAGGAAAATATGGTGTCTGTTAAATTGATTCAAGTTATACAAAACCCAGGAGAAAATCAGCAAGACTCTTTCTCAGGGTTAAAAAAAAACTGGAAAGAACTTAGATACGGGGCCTAGAGCCAAAAACATTATGAACAAACTTTGGGAGAGAATGCAGGACTGTCTGGCAGCAAGACAACACTGCTACCTGGAGGTTTCACTAATCCAATTTTTCCAACTAATACTCCAAGCATAACCTTTAGGGAGGAAGAATAGAATGGCTTTAGAATAAGAAATCCATGAGACTTTTATCAAGCATCCACCCATTAAAATAAGCCAAGTTTCATAGGCCATTTGTCAAGAGGCACCCCAAAGCCTGCTGCTATATCTTAAAAACCAAAGGATATGACCCACCAACACTGCTCCTGGAAATGACACTCTGTTGACCTGCCACCATCCTTAGTCTTCCATCCAAGTCTTAAGTTCATACCATGCTACAGTGATTAGGAAATTTTGTGTGTAATGATGTGTTTTCCATAGGCAAACCACTGCTATGTGTCTTGGGCAGGACTTCGCCATCCTCAAGTGGAAATTATTTATACAGCCAACAGTATATGTTTGCTTCAACCCCTTCAAGGCAGTAGATTGTGCTATTTTTCCTTCTTTAAGGCAGTTTCTCAACAAGATGTTTCCATTTTTATCTCTGGAGTATTTATCTTTATTAAATATTTTAAGTAGCATTTTCTAATAGTGAACAGGATTATGGGGAAACTAATTAAAAGATGAAGTCTTTCAAAGTGCTTATTTCATTTCCTTCAAGAAATGCATGAGGAAAAGCTGCTCTTAATTTCCCAGAGATAGCATGAGGATCAACTCTCACATTAAAATCTCCAGACTTGGTAATCTCCTCTCCATTAGGAAGTTCAGAAACTTTGTGCAGAGGATGGTTAAACAAGAATTACCAGGAATGGTGAGAGGAGCCCTTAGTAAGACCTATTCCAGCTTATTTTGAGAGAGTGCACCATGGTAGCTATCAAGGACCTACAGCTAAAGAATGATAAAGGTTGGAAGGAGGCAGGAGGAAGCCCCACCTTGGATAGGATGAAGGATTCTGTCATGTTCTTGCCTCTCCCAGTGGAGGGCATCACAGTGCTGAGTGATAAGATGGAAACTTTCCATGGAAGACTAAAGCTAAGAATTATTAAAAGCTGAAAGGAAGATGCAAAGGGTCCTTTTCACTCTTCCATTTATGAGCTTTGTTTGAGGGGCAGCTTCTTAAAGGTACCTTGACCTTGGAGAGTTAAGAGTGAAAGAGGTAGGGACCAGACAGTGGATGGTAGGAGCTAGATTCCCAATACTGGCTATAGATGCTAAAGAAGATAGAGAAGAGAAACACGAGTTTTCCCTCTACGTTGCCCACCCAAAGTCATTAGAGAAGAAAAGAAAATGAGGTTACAGGGAAAACAAACCATGGCTTAGGAATGAAGGCAGGCTCAGCTAGAATGTCTTTTGCATGTGTTCAGTCTCCCAGGAGTCTTAAGTCTTTGAGTTTCAGATGGGAAGCCCCATCAATAGAAAGATGGATCCCCACTCCCCAATAGTCCACATTCACACTCTGGAAACCTCCACCCTAAACTGTACCCTTGTGGCCTGAAGAGTCAGTTCATCAACCTGGTTCTAACCAAGAAAAGAATCAATACCTAGGAAGAACGAAGTACACTTATTTTGCTGCAACAATGCAATTTAAACATTAACTCAGTATCCCCTGTACACAACCATAATATGTTCTGAAAAAGGCACATGATGAGATTAAAAAAAAATACATTTTACTGACTTTCAAAATTGCTGTTACTGTTACTAAACTGTTCCTGCTACCCACAATCCCTGGAATTTGCAAACGGATTTTTCTGTAGAAAGTTTATACAGTGCCTGATGTGTCTAAAAGCAAAGGGTTATGACATTACACAGAAAATTTTCATAGCTCACCAGCTGATTCTGAGGCCTTGACCAAGTTGCTGAATTTGTCCTTCAATTTCACATTTTTAAGAAAGAGATACTCTAAGAGATACTCTCACAAAATTTTGAGGTGCATACATAGTAGGGTTCAAATCTATTATAGTATTCCCCATATTTTTAACTATTTTTATTGCCTGATGCTTTTATCTGCATAGTCATAGATATAAGATTATTGCAAATCATGTTTTAAGTTGCCATAATACTTTCTATTTTAAAGGGGTAAATGCAACTCCCTCTTTAACAGAAGCATTTTTCTCTAAGGAATGGTATACACGATGTACCACACATCCCACTGGGGGCTGCTTGAGGAGGGAAAAACCTAGATGGACCAGAAAGAAGGGAAATTTAAAATCTCATTGCCTTCTTTCTATTCCATTAGTTGCCGTTGTCTTATTGCATTCTTATGAACCATGATTAACATTTCTATAATTTGTTAATTCTGTGTACCATGAAACAAGTTCATTTTTGAATTTTTGAAGAAAATAAATGCACATATATGGGGAGAAGTCAGAAACAGATTTCTGTGCTGGTTTTTGACGTACATTCTTCTTAATCACCATGCTTGCATAAAGCACCATGAGTCTCCCTGTCCAGCTTAGTGACAGGGCTTTCATGCTCCTGTGCTTTGAACATACCACTGAGATCTATTAGCTGGGTGGGGGGTGTCAAGGTGGCCAAACTCTCCAGAAGGCCACACTTCAGTTGTCTGCTCAGTCTGCTGCCTGCATTCTGACCTGTACCTGCCAAAGCCCCATTTCAACTCCACACTTCTGTGGGAGGAGTTGGGGAGTGCTCATCTTCTGACTCTGCCAGAATTGGTAACTGATGTAGTTCGCTACTACCTCACCCTTTTTTCCTTTCTGGCACCAAGACTGAGGAAGGTCTATTTCCCATGTTCACACACAGGGCAGTCAGGGAAGGTTTCAATTAGTTTGTGGCCTGGTTATTGTTGATGAATGATCAGTGAGGAAGTTTCTCTCTGCAGCTGAGTGAGCACTGGAAACTTCTTAGACCACACAAGGCTGCTAAAGGTGTGCAGGAGATTCTCACCACGTCAGCTGCCTTAGCCAGCTGATTCCCCCATCCCACTTACAAGCATAGTTCCTCAACAGCAATGTGAAGGCACAGAGGACTTCAAGAGGAAATGAAAGTTTTAACCATATCCAAAATCATTATCTCACAAATGGAGATTCAGAGGACAAAAGATGAATGATGCCATGTGGCAGAATTAGACCAGTGCTGGAGGTAAGTTTGCTCAGGGTTCCTCTTAAAGGCTGTGACCATATCACAGGCATGGCTCCTAAAAGGAAGCACCTGTTGCCCTGGTCTTCACTGATGAATGGTCTCCCTGTATTTGGAGTGAATGTCTTCACTGATCTATTAATGCAGTTTCCAGTGGGATCCAAATGGAGAAAAGGACAAAAGCCAATGCTATGAGTTAATTCCTCTGCAGCAGGTGAAGACCTAGTCACCTAGTTGCCAGCTGGCAAGGATCCTCACAAGAACAACTGGATGTCTCCATAGAAAAGCTGTGAATGGTCAGACCTACAAATGAGTGTGGCTAGCAGTGTGGGATGGTAAGGACAGCTTGGGCTTCAGAGTCAGGTTGACGTGGATTCCAGTCCCCATTCTGCCATTTACTAGTGCACAGCTTTAAAGCTGAGCTGGAGCTGGCTATCCTTTCTTCCACTCCATTGGTCACCAGAGTAGTCAGATCTGACTGGCTAAATATCGCCTTCCTCCTTTTCTACCCCATTGGCACCCCACTGGAAGCTCCACCAATCAAAGAAAACAATTCAGTTTTCTGAAAACAAAACATAAGAGGACTATTCATCAGTCAACAGTGGAAAGTGGCCTTAGATGATTACTTAACCTTTCTGAACTTTGCTGTCTATTTATAACTGAGAATGATTATTCTCTCTACCTGCAGGCCCAGTATGAGGCCAAAATGAGAGGGTATCTAAAGGTCCTTGTATCTGGGAGGTGCCCTTTATAGTCAGATCTTACACCTATTCACATTGCCAGCAGAGCAAAGTGGATTCCCTGGACTATTTTCTACCTTATACACATGCCACTTCTCTGACACAAGGCGCTTTTTGGAAATGCAGTAAATAGATCCTAGGAGGGTAGCTGTTGCTGGTAGGTAGAAAGACAGTGGTAGCTATAGTTTTATGCATGGGGAACCCCACTCTCTGAGGCTGAAGCTAGTACAAATCTCCATGTGGTACAGATAAGACACAAGAAGAAACACCTTGCTTATAGCTTTGGGTATTTCTAAAGCATCCATCAAAAGCCCAGACTATCTACTGGGAGCTAGAATGTAACTAATGTGAAGATGTAATTTACTCAATTGCATGGGGATTGGACTGTCTGAAGCAACCATGTGTCAACATATGGGTGAGGCCTGCTTGGAATCAAGCCAAACTGTTGGATGGATCCCAGTCTGAAGCCCTGCCCTAACCCAGGGGTTCTGGTCCTTGAAAAAATAATAATTCTCGTCTCAGTCCTAGTGTCATCAGGATGTGACAGCTAATGACAATGACCATGGAGGCCAGCAGGTTTCCTCTATGCTGAGTCCATGCACACCAAGACATCTCCTAATGGAAGCCTGGCTTCCTTGTGTACAATTTTCTAAAGGGCAGTGAATGGAGCTCAAATTTCTTAGTTTAAATTACATTGTTGGTCTATACTGTTAGGGCTTCTTCAGCAAGAATTAGGTTTCTGATTTGGACCCCACACTTAATTCTTAAGGATCCTGATTCAAAACCAACCTAGTTATTTTTTTATCCTGCTCTTCTCCTGGACTCCTACATTTCTTTAATCAACCACCAGTGGGGGACTATTTATGGTTGGTTTGTCCTAAAATAGTTTCCCTTCCATCTATTTGATGTGCAGGAGTTCTAAAACTCTGGGAATTTGCCTGGTTTATTGATGCTGGATAGAGGGGAAGTACCCACACCAATCACCAAGGTAACTGAGAAAGCCCCACTTCTCAGTTCCTTATAGGCAGAGCATCATGAGGTGCCCAAGCACCCTGAACAAGCACCTCTAAATGATTACTCATGAGTGTCCTTTTGGAGTTAGGTGAGAAACACTGACACCCAAATTCCCATGGTGCTGAGGCACTGTGACATCCAAGGAGCTTCTGGAGAGGCTGGAAAATGAGGCAGGTATTTGTTTTCTTTTAAACTTCCTCTAGACCCCAAGAGTCAGGGTGACTGAAAAGACTGATAACTCCCAGTCGTCCCCTGTCGCAAAAGTCATGCTTCATTCCAGTCCATAAAGGTCAGTCCTTGTTGGAAACAGCATACTCTCATCAGTCTTTTGGGCACTTGGTTAATTGAATTGGTGCCCACACCTAGATTCTCTGTTCACTGACTCTCCCATCTCAGTCCTGAACCGGTAAGGCTGGGAACCAGGCCTGGAGCTACAGTGACCCCACCAAGGAATGCCACCCTGGGAGGCTGACACACACTCTTGAACTTTATTCTCAACCTCCAGAGGAGGAATTTCGAAGGGGCTTCTAGGCTCCACCAAATGAAACACTGGGATTTCTATAACATCAAATACAAATGCCAGAAGGGATCTCACATCCTGGTTTCATAGAGAATTTACAGCCCAGAAAAATGATGTGACTTCTCACAGGGTCACAGGGACTTAACTACAGAGCCAGAACTTCATTTCTGCTCTCCTGGCTTTCCAATGTGCCTTTTACTGCATCACCTGCCTCCTGTGGCTAAGTAGCTCTGAGTGACCTAACACTGAGCATATTTGAGAAAGAGGAAAGGAAGAAGGAATAGTGAGGACCTTTAAGCCCTAGGGCTTTTTTCAACCCCCAAACCAGGGCTGCTTTAAGCAGTCTTTTCTTTGGACAACAGTCTCTTTCAGGTAAATATTTGTTCTTTCATATTGCTTCCTCGTCCCTTTGATCCTCTTCCTGGTGACACTGGGAGGAAAGAAGTGGGAACTTAGGTCTTCCTGGGCCACTCTGATTCTTTTTTGGTCTCTGCAGAGGAATGGCTGCACTGGCCTGGTAACCACTTCAAACCGGTAACCACTAAGAATGTAACTGGTCTCCTCTGGCCTTTTGGGTTTATATACTCACCCGTGGAGCACATTTGTCACAGTCTTAAAGTCCCTACCCACAATCACTTCCCTAGCCTGACTCCAGGCTTCTGTTGATCTTCTCACATGTGGGACACTTGGAAATTCCTGGATCTGCTGTGTCATCCCACATGCAGACCAAGAGCCAAATTCTTCTATCTAGCCACCTTCCTCCATCACTGCTGGGCTGTCAACACTCCCACCACCCCCATGGCTCTAAACAGGGAGTAAGGAAGAAGTAGCTTTGCTTGTAGCTTTCCCTGGGTAACAGCCTCCCAACTCCAGGACATGAGCCTATAAAGGGTGGTATGGACTCACGGGGCTCCCACTACCTTCCCCTGCATCATCCTTCTTTCTCTTCCCAGAATCCAGCTGGCAGCAGGGATGGGCTTTCTTTTCCTTTCTTTTCTTTTGTAGTAGAGACTTCCCTTATGTCACAAGCCAACTCCTTCCTCTGGGATATTAAGGCTAGTGACTAAACCTTAATGGTGGAAAGAATAACCTTTACACATTATGGAAGAAACTCCCCCATCTGTGTTGGCCAGGCATGGCTTTTGATTTAGAAGCTTTGAGATGCCTAGGAACTAGAGATTAGCAAGGAGAAAAGTATATTGGCTTAATATTCCCAAAATATGATGCTTATCACACCGAAAAAAGCAGAGTTGGTGTGTATGAAATAGGAGAATGGGCCCAGGAGATAGCCAATCAATACTCCTTTCTCACTGGTGGCCCCTTTATATTCAGGACTCACATTTGGAAAAGAACAGTTGGGTATCCCTGGGCAAGTCCCTTTCCCTACCTGGGCTTCTGTTTCCTCAACTACAAAATGAGGAACATGAATTAAATAATCTGCAATCTTGTCGAATGTTTTGGTTAATCAATTAAAAATATATATATGTATAGACCCAGAAAAAAATCTGCTTAACACTCAAGCTCTGCTAGGCAAACTTGTTTCTTGTCTGATGATTCAGGAGATGCTGAGGATCTTGAGTGCCTCTGGGTCATCAATAGGAACATCAATCCTCATGTCCTGAAGCGGCACCAAAATGTGGATTTATAGGAATTTCTCATTTATCAAATGCCAGAGAAATCAGCTTTTGCAGCAATAAATTTCCATTTACTTATCCTGGAACTTTATTTTTAAAAGAAATTGATGAGATTTGAATTTGTAAATTAATTTGCAAGTTACAGCCACAAAATTCATTTTCATTTTCTTATCCTGAATTTCTTTTAAGATTTACATATCTGATATGGCCATAACAAATTTAGTATTTAATGAGTTCATTCTTTGAGAATGTTATATATGAAAACCCTCTTTCGAAGAAAGGAAATGCTTGAAATTATCTTTGATTTGAATGTTCCACAATTAAAATCTTTCCACAATGAATGTCTTTTTCATTTTGAAATTTTATTTTGCTAGGGCAAAATGGAGCTCTAAACTTGATTGGAATGTGTTTGTGGGCTCTTGTAGGGAATAAAATAAAGACACCTGCAGGAAAATAACAATTGAGAACCTTTCTCACTGTAGCAAAAGTCACGCTTCATTCCAATCTGTAAAGGTCAGTCCTTGTTGGAAACAGTACTCTTATCTACAGTGAGATAGCAGCTCCCCCATGAGGCCTCATCCAGAACTGAGAAAAAATATTCACAAAGGTAATAAGCAGAATTTTCAGTCTAAGACAGCACTGTGAGTTTGCCCCTTGAATCTCGGGATGGGTATGAGTGATGTGGATGGAAGGGTGAGGACTTTGCTCTAATGTATCTTTGGAAATATCCAGTTTTAATTTTTGTCCCACTACATGAAATTCTCTGGCTGGAGAGAAAGTGAATTCTGGTGAAATATTAATATATTACAGACTCAAACATGTTAAAATTTACATGATCCATTGATGTTAATGATTTCCAAAGGGTGATAGAGAGAAAGAGAAGGGAGGGAAAGGGGTACTGGAGGAGGCAGGAGCAGATGAGAGGAAGGGAAAGAATGAAAGGGAGAGGAAAGGGGATAGCATTTGATTTCCTCATCAGAGAGGGATACAAATGTCCCTGGTCCCTACCTAGTTTGAGCATTGCATCCCACTTACCTGCACTGTCCTTCCACCATCTTAGAGGGCCCAAAGAGAGACAGCCTGCGGGACTGCAGCAGAATAACAGCAGAGCTCACAGTGCCTTGCCCATTACACTACCCTGTTTCAGGCAACAAATTCTGCTTTGGACTTCCTCTGGCTATGTTCCTTCCCTGGGATGAAGAGTCCACAGAGCTAAGAGGATGTGCTGACCTGGAGCCCATCCTCAGCATTTTTGGAAACCAGTTCAGGCACATAAGACCCAAATTGCCCTTCCTCAGTGACTTCAGCCTGCTTCCAAGGCCTGCTTAGGTGCCTTCTTACGGTCTGTCCTCCTGAGGCCAACCACGTGAAGGCGTGTGTACCCCTTGATCTGAGGAGTTGCCAAGGTATGGCCATTTAGAAGGGACTTGAACACATGGCCTGAGGTATCCACATGCTTCTGCACAAGATCCCTCCTGAGGTGGGGCTGAGCTGGGCTGGGAAGAGAAGGGCACCATCACCTTTGGGCCCAGAGCTCTGAGCAGTCCAAGAATCCTAAATTGGATCCTACCTTTGAGATTAGGATGAAGGTTAATTCATCACAGTGGAAGGATAGAACATATTTCATTTAGTAGCCTTTTAGTATGATTTGACTTTTAAATATTAGGTAAAATTATATGCGGGTCTGCATTTGTACTCTTGTCCCAGGCTCTGCAAATGTTAGGAGTCAGCCTGCCCTCATATGCTGAGTATAGGTGACTTTCCAAAAATGGTATCTAAATATGATTGTGATTGCAGATGCATTGTTTCTTTTCTTCAATTTCTTTCATATTGGAAATACATTTTCACATCTAAGAAATCTACAAGGGCTCTGTCATGGGCTGAATGTTTATGGTACTTTGTTATACAGCAGCCCTAACAAACTAATACAGGCTCTTAAAGAAGGCATTCAAAATAGAAGTCTTTGATGTCCTGACATTTATAAACCTCATGTGGAGAAAACCTGTCTCATCCAAATATTGCATTATTTTCTCCTTCTACAGTATCTGAAATGTCCAGTAAAGCCATTTGCTCTCCATTCAGCTCCCTCCACCTGGCCTTTACCATTAACATTGTCCTCTCTGTTTTAAATAGACAACAGTATACCTTTAGGGCATCAAATTATTTCCCTGCAAAGATGCCAGTGGTGGGAAGTAGTCAGATGTATGGTTGGTCAACTCCTAGATTTCATCCCATGGACTTAATCTAAAATGCCTCCCAGAAGGAAAGCTTGCAGCTCTTCAGCTCAGGAAGACATTTATTACTGGGAATCTTCTTGTAATTTACATCAGGGTAACCCTTTAGTCAGCTTTTTCTTACCCTTCCCTCTCTTTTGGCGCAGTTAAAAATTTCAAGACATGTCACTCAACACAAGCAACAAGCTGCTGGCCTGAGTAGATATATCAATGTCTGAGTTTTGAGGAACAGAATATCCCCTGAGAATTCATCATTTGTTTTGCCACTTTGTTGGTTTCTAGTTCTGAGGCAGATCTAGTGTCAGAGTTTAAACTTTCAGATGCCATTCTCCCTGTGTTATTTGACAGTACAATTCTTAAGGCTGTAACCATTACCGTTTGTTCCTTAATTAGTTCCCCTACCGGATGATCCTCATTTCTCATACACATGCTAACACACACACACTCACACACGTGCACCCCTAAACAAAACAAGTGTGTTGGGAAATAGAAGCGGAAGACAGAGGAGGTCAGGTGTCATTCACATAGACTATGATGTGAATGATGTTCCCTTGAGCTGTTCAGTGTCCAACTGACAACTCGTATGAGGTGGCCCTGGAGGGGACAGAGTGATAGGGAGGGGAGAAAATGTTCAGGAGCTCAAGTTCAGGAGTACTGAACTGTTGAGAACCTGACAACCTGGGACCAACCAGCCAATGCTAATGTTAATTAAATTTTATCAGGAGCTTAAAATTTAACTAGTGGCAAAAGATAATGTTAATTTCAATAACTATCTTTACTGTGAAACTGTACTTTCAACTGTGTGTGTGTGTGTGTGTATGTGTGTGTGTCCTATTCAGTAGGCTTATACCATGTTGGGTAATTATCTAACTAATTTAGCCAATGAAGAAAATCAAATTCTGTGATTTAAATGCAAAAATACATTAGTGAGAACCACAATCAATTAAATCATGAACAAAAAAATGTAGTGAAAAGACTGGCTTTGGAGCCAAACAGACCAGGATTGAAATCTGAGATGATACGTGTTTAGCTTTGGGCAAGTCACTTAACCTGAGCATCAGTTTACTCATCTGTAAAATGGCAACAATGATACCAGCTTTGCACAGTTACTATGAGGACAGTCTGCAGAGTAGGTACTTTGTATAGACACTCAATAAACAGTACTTAACTCACATGACTTTGTGCTGTAGCAAGAGTCACAAAATCTCAGATGATTAGAGAGGAAAAGGCACTATGAGGTCATTCATTATAGGGTCTGAAATTATCCAAGCAGCTTCAAAGGAACCAGAAAGATGACAATGACAGTGTCACTGAATCGGTAAAGCCCCATTCCACTGATTCCCTATTTGAGACATAGATTGTTTCACAAGATACTGCTTTTCCATTAAGTCCTTCCTCTATATTTTGTCCAAAGGCCAAGATTATGGCTGTATTTTGAGCTAGGGCTATCTGGAGACTGCCAGATTTGTGGGAGGGAGCATCTCCATAGCATAGCCCTTCTCCCCACCTTCCCTCAGTCATGTGTGTACTTTATTTTTTCTGCTGCACCAGCCTCATATTGTTCTCACCATTAGACACCTGGCAACTAGCAGACAACAGGCTTTTCTGGAAGGCCAGTTTGCACTGGTAAAACTATCCAGTGAAATTGATAAAGAGGGTTCCTAAAAACAATGAATCTCTCAGGAACTTCAAGAGAACAGTCACAGTTTAATGCTCCACTGGAAAAAATATATGTAGCTTCCTGATAGTAACTCTAAAGTAGTAAAAAAAATTTTTTTTTAACCAATCCCTAATCAGTCTAGAGCTTCTGAGCATTTGATGAAGAGATAGAACCCTAACCTGTTAGTAGGAAGCAAATGAAGTTCAGTAGTTTGTTTTCATTCTCATTCCCGTTCTCTCTCATTCAGTCCTCTCTCTTATTTTCTCTTTCTCTCTTTTCCCCGGCACCCCTCATGTTCTTAGAGATGACTACTTAGATTACTTGTCATCATATAAACTCCCTTGTATATGACTTGGTTATCAAAGTCTAAAATTTGTTCTTTAATATCAAATGTTTTACCTCAAACAGCCTAAAGTAGCAGATGACAATATTAGAAACACAATTGCTTTTAAAGTGGGAAATGGGATTATTTGGACCACAGCAGCAGAATCTTAGAAGCTAAGCTCTAAGTTACAGTGGACCTTTAGAAGTTACCTAATTCACCTCTTACATGATGCCTGGATTCTAACTACTTTATCCCAAGCAAAGGTCAGCTAGCCTCTGCATGAACACCCCTCCAGTGATGAGGAAATCAGTACATTCTGGAGCACCCCAGTCTATCAGTGGCCAATATGGATTGTCATCAAGTTCTTCACAAACTTCCAAAATCACAGCAGTTTCATAAATAGGAAATGTTGCACAAGTAGAATATTAAAGACAGTTATTCATATTTTAAATAATCAATTCACAAACTTTCTCTAAATGATGACATTTCTTCCAATGACCAAAATAAATCCATGGTGATAATATTACTCAAAGTCTTGAGCTACATGAAACTATGCATGATGGGACAACAGAAAAGGTCAAATGGTTCTAGGGAAAGACCCTAGAATTAAATAGTTTGGTGTCTCTGAATTCACCACGGAGGAAGATACATACTTCTGTGGTTAATAGCAACCTTACCATTTAGTCCACTGATGCCAACCCCTTCTACATCTTCTGGAAAGTGCTCTACCAATTGTTCCCTGTCACTCATTCATTCAACATATATTTACTGAATGGCTATATATATACCAAATACTGTTGGAGGCACTAGTGATATATCAGTGAACAAAACAGCATTCTACTGGTATTTTTATCTTATCCTCCTTTACTTGTTGACCCCCACATCTCTGTCTAGTGTCCACTCTGACCGTCTACTTTCCTTCCCATCAAAATGTCTTGAAATAGTTATTCACACTTACTGCCTCCACTCACTTACCATTCACTCCCCAACCCATTGCTGTCTGCATACACACCCACAATTCCTCTTAAACCGCTCTCTCTCTGGTCACCAATGATTTTTTTAATTTCCAAACCTAACAGACTTGATCTCTCAACTGCATTTGATGCTGTTCATAGCTCCCTGCTTTTTAAAATCTTCAGCTCCCTAGCTTCCATGACACGCATCTCACCTTTTCCCTCTGCCTATTCTTTAAATGTTAATAAATCTCAGCCAAATGTTCTTCTCATTTTATACATATTTCCAGGACGATCTTATCCCCTCTTTAGGGTTTAACTACTAGGTCAGAACTTTCCTAGCTTCAGGCCCATATACCCAACTGCCTGCTGTACTTCTGCACCCAGATAACTCACAGCACTTCAATTATAACACTCAAAATCTCCCTCCCTAAAAGTTCCTGTCTACTTTCCCCATATCTATGAATAGCACCAGTAACCACCTAGTGACCCATGCTAGAGACTTCAACTTTGTTCAGGACCTTCTCACTCTCTCAGCCAAGTACTACCGATGTTACTTTCTAAATGTTCCTAGAATCTGCACACTCTATTCCATCCCTGGTACCACTGTTTATTTCATGCCCTCACCATTGCTCACATATACTGCTGTAACTGTCGTCTTGCCAGTGTCAATGACCTCTAGGCAAAGACCACCAGGAACACACCTTAGTTGAACAAGCTGGGCTTATTACTCATTGCAGTGAAGAAGAACACACACCATGGGGAGCCATGGGCTATCTCAGTAAAAAGGTATTAAAAGAACCTAATATAGGATTTGGGTTTAGTTGGTCTAAGAAAAGAGGGCTTCACTCTGGATTGGATGCTGTCAGGAAATAGGGATAATTTTATGCTTGGGTATCTCAATAAATCTTATCTATATAGAGGACCAACTATAACAGAAATAAAGTTGCAAGCGGTAAAGAAGTATCAGTCACTCATTTTAGCAGAAATAGGAGAATATTTGGTATTTTGTGGGTAGCACAGCCACCTTCTTTCTGTCTGCACTTAGACAAAATTATTCAGTGTCCTTGTTTTTTTTCACTTTATTATGGTCTCAGAGTAACTTTCCTTATGTTACTGCTCTGTGAGATTGTTTATACCCAACAGGTCATGAGTGCCAGACCGGCTTCCAGGTATTAGCAGTTGTTCTTTTATTTTTCTTTCTCATCAGGATCCCAATTTCAATTCTTGTCTCATTTCTACACTTCAGCTAAGGGAATCCCATCTAAACCACAACTCTGATTGTTTCTAAACACCTTCACGAAATCTTTTCCTAAACCCTTTCCCAGATAGAACTCTTGCTTCCTTTGAGAGAGCATGTTGTCACTGCCATCATGAAGGTGCGTATATTTTGCCTTGTTACATTTCAGTTATTTATGTTTGAATCATGCACCCCCAACTACATTTTAATTTTTCAATATGATGAAAGATGTCTCTCAGTTATTGTCTCAAAGTCACACCAATTTGGCTGAGATCACGAGAACACAGGCTATAGTTGCACTGCCTATAAATCACCATAGGTTTTAAAGACTGATGTATTCAGATCAAAGACCAGTAGATGGTGTTAAATCATCATCAAAGGCATTCTGGTTTTTAAGTGCACATTTCAAATGATGCTAAGATAAGAATTCATCAAACTGAGCTAAGCAGACTCATCCTTATCCTCTAGGAACTTACAAGCATAATATAACCAATCTAGACCAAAACACACATATTAACAATAGGCTAAAGAAAATATTAAAATTAAATATTTATGTTAGATTCACACAAAAGAAATAGTAAAGAGCAGTGACAAAGAAAGCAAGAATCATACATTTTTGTATTGGAGAATAAGTAACCATCAACCTATATTTTTTTCTTTTAAGAAGTGATGAAAGCTTTGTTAGCCCCTAGAAGGCAGGCCAATGGTTGCACCAACAGGTCACTGGTCAGGTGTTTGGACAGGCAGCAAGGAACATGTGAGCAGGTAGGTATGTGCAGTTAGGCAGGCAACAAGCATAGGGGATACAGTTTGGGGCTTCCCTTTAAAGTGTGTAGAATCCCTCCAGCTGCTGCCCACTTGGGCCTACATCTGTGACTTAGGACTCAGTGCTTACATGTGGAAAGCTGGCCTCCTTTTGGAACTGGTTCTTTTTTAGTACAAATGTGATATGGTAGTGTCAGGGAGCTTGTGGATCTGCTCTCCCCAAACTGAGGAAGAATGGCTGTTTCATGGCATCCTCTGCAGAAATCTAACTATGCCCCTGAAGCTGTAGCAGCTAGGTGAGAAGCTCAGCCCTGTCACAGTCAAATAGTGGTGTGTGGCTCCAAAGTGCCACAACTCAGAGATATTCTAGAAGATGGAATCAGAGTCCATTTAATGGTGAAATAGATTATGTTAAATTCAATGAATATGAATCCCCTATCGTGGACATGGCACTGCTTTCAATTCTAAAGAAAATGCAGTGATAAAAAAGGCAAAGTTCTGGCCATCCAAGGGCTTACAGTCTACTAGAAGGAATAACACTAGCACATAAACAGCTATCAGCTGAGGTCTGATGTGATTATTGTCAACCAAGAGGTGAGGGCAACATCCTATGGGAAAGTACATCCAGTTGGGACAGTCAGAAAGTTCCACAGATGAGGGTTCTTCTTAAACTGGGCTTTAGAGCAATTTCGATAGCCAATACAGTTCTGCACCTCAGAAAGAAAGTCTGATTCAGGTATGGAAGTTAGGGCTGTAGGATGGAATAAATTAATCTCAGGAGAGAAGATCAGAAGAGAGGATGAAACCCTGTGGAAAATCCATGTGTATGATGTGGGCAGGGAAGAAGAAAGGGCCCCTGAACAAGACTGAGGAGGAACGTTAAGAAAAATAGGAGGAGAACAAGAGACTGGTGTCATGGATGCCAAGAGAGAGAATTTCAAGAACTACAGGGTAGTCAGTAGTATAGTGTAGAAAGCCACAGAAAAGTTCAGAAGAGACTGAAAAGAGGCCACTGGATTTGGCATTCAGGAGGTCCATAGAGAGAGCTGCACTAAAGTGAACTGATATGCATAGAACATCAAATAGATGTTCTATAGGTGCAGCGAAAAGAACCTTCTCTTTGAAGAAGACTAGCTTGAAGAGAGGAAGGATTGAGTGACAGAGTTCTTTTATTTTTTTCAGTTCATAGTTGTAAGATTAGGAGAGAAGAGAGTTAGTTGCTAGAGAGAGGTCTTTAGGGGGCAGGAAGAGATGGAATCCAAATGATACTTGGATAAAATAACCTAGAAAGAAGGAATAACAGAAACCAGAAGAAAGTAAGGATTAATAAGTCTAGAAAAGGCCAGAGAGAGAATGGGGGATGTACACCCCTAACTGTCTCTCTGGTCTCTGGTCTCTATGCTGTATGAAGGGGATCAGAATGGCTCCAGGCTCTGCAGTGCTGGATTCTAGTCCCAGTTTAGCCACTTGTTACCACCATGGCCCTGTATTAACTCTCTGAGTCTCTAGTTTTTCATCTGTAAAATTGAGAGAACAATTACTTCCTTGCAGCAATTGTTCCATAACAATCATGCACATAAAGGAGACTGCAGAGGGCCAGGCACAGAGTAGGTATACAATAAATGATAGGTATGATTATTCTCATTTTTTACAGAATGAGAGAAGAAAATTACTATTAGTATTTCCTAATACATAAAGTGGGGAGAATAGTATCTATCACACAGGTTTCCTGGGAAAATAAAAGATGATTTGTGTGAAACTCAATCAGTCTTCTTTGCAAGGATCACCTTCCAGGATATACTGAGAAAGGGACTGCCTCACATCTGCTCCCAAATCTCCCACTTCACAGCTTCTCCTCCTTGCTAGTCTCAGCTTAGCCACGAGCCACCTCTTTCTTGGATGCTGGCTGCCTCCAGAAATACTTGAACACAGGTACCCACCACACAGCACACTGCTCTCTGTACATGGGTATCAGAGGCAGGGCCAATGTGGGGAAATTTACACTTCCTTGTGAAACTTTGTCCCCTTACTCCTCGCACCTCTGCCACCCAAGGTGGTGAGGCAAATCTTCACTGAAGAGTTAAGGGTAACTAATGGGGATTGGAACATAGGAGGCAAAAGATTTACAACTGTGCTCTTTGTATGACTATTCCCATG
The DNA here is from genome assembly GCA_029783875.1 of Phataginus tricuspis. Lineage (NCBI taxonomy): Eukaryota > Metazoa > Chordata > Mammalia > Pholidota > Manidae > Phataginus > Phataginus tricuspis. Next base: position 127,530,385 of record JAQQAC010016209.1, on the reverse strand, counting down.
ACCCAGGAGAAAAGCACCCCAAAACTGAAAGTCTTCACAGAGTTCCCATCTTGGATATTCCCAGCTCCCAGCCTCTCTGCTCGCTCTACAGGTCCATCCTCTTGGACTATCAGCACAACAGTCTGGGTGGCCTTTTGTCCTCTAAACTTGGTGCCCCCCAACAGCCCCCAATCTTCCTGGTTATAGAAAGAGCAGAATGAGGAGAGATTCTGGCCATTTAAGGGCAATAGAAAACCACATGCACTCTACTCTCTTCCCTCCCAAAACATTTCCCCACTTACCAGACTAAGTCATGTTGAATTATTTGAGGTTGCTGTATATGTGTGTGTATATCTCTCCAAGCTAATTTCTTGCCTTTAACCCCATCTTTACATCTGGGTTTACATCTACCTCCTGCCCTGACCACCATACTCTACTTCAATCACACTAGATTATTTGAAGGGCTTCAATATGCTATACTTCCTACTGCCTCTGAGCCTTCTTCAGTGCTGTTCTTTCACACAAATCCTGACTAGAAAGAGTTCAAGAGATACTGAGACAATGGCTCTAGGGAAACAGACACTGTCATATATAGCAAGCAGGCTGCATGTACTACAAGCTCTGTAGTGGGCTATCCTCCCAAATGTCAGCTGATTCTGGGACCTTACTTATCAGTTATCTCCCCACATGTACAAAATTACATAAACCCACAATACCTGTACACATCTATACATATATTCATACATTAGATATATATGTATACAGTCTAGACCCAATCTGAGTAGGAAGAAAATCTTCCTAAAATAAACATGGTCTGCACAGACCTCTGCCCACACCAGGAAAAGGCAGTATGAGACCCGGGACAAGGAGGAAGGGGTGCAGTTACAGAGCTATTGTTCATCTGGCAATGGCTCCACAACCAACCTGCACAAGCTTTGAAATGACCTCTTTCCTGTACCTAGGTCTCACATTCCTAGGTTTCACCAAGCTATTTTCTCTAAGATGAAATGGAGTAAAATAAAGACTTATGATCCTCCTGGCAAAATATACTCCTCCCTTTACCTATGTAAAGAAGCTACTGTAACACTAGACACATGGTTGACATTCAATAAATAGCTATTATTATTGCATTATCCTGACTGTGTCACCCATAAATTGAGAAATATGAGCTTCAACCTTTCTAACAGCCCTATACTTGTCAAAGCCTAATTCTCTTAACAAAAACATAAGACTCACAAACTTCACCAAGGTTTTTTTTTTCCTTTGTAAAACTTGTTTTATTCATAGGTTGTTTGGAGCTTGTGGCTACAAACTCCACTCATCACAAACTGTCAAATAGTCCCCTCTGTGCCTGTTCTCTTCATAGTAAGATTCTTTCTAAGTGACTTGTTAAATGTTACACTCAGCTGCACTTAGAGCAGATGTGATTAGGTCAACACAAGAGAAAACAAATCCCTGACATTTCGCCTCTTGGGTGAAACCTTTACAGAGTTGAAACTAGTTAGTTGTTTTTCTCTAAATTATTTGTGTTTAAAAACCAATAAATTTTTTTTAGTTAAAATATACATCAGTTTCTTCCAAACTGGTTAAAGAGACTCAGGTGTAAAATGAAAAATACATCAGATACATCGGAAACGTACCAGCAAGCTAAATGACAGGTTCAGAACTCAAACAATATGACCTTGGTTTCCAATTTCCCATTTGTAAAATGGAGCCTTTATTTCTGGGACTAATGTCATTATTGTGCTCTGAGGTTGCTTTTGGGCTTTCAGAGACACCAATGCATTTCCATCAATTTCACATTCAGGAAAAGGTGAAAGGGGAACTAGAGTTTATGAGGGATTGCTTCTTGCTGGGTGCTTCTCTCATTTAGTCCTCACAACTGCCATGTAATATAGGGATCATTACATCAATGCCAGGGCCAAGGAAATGAGCTCAGAGCCTTCAAATAATCTATTCAAGGTCACACTCTTTATAATTGATGATTACAACCAACCCCAAGTTATTGCACATATTGGAAAATTGTCTAAAATTCTAATGCTTCATTAATTTAAACAAGTCTGTGCCCAATTAATTTAAGTGAGCAATGTTGGACTATAGCGAAAAAGCAACTGAATTTATATATGATCATTTAAAGCATCTAAAGGAAAGTACTATTCTACATTTTCCTAAAATATTTATATAAATATATACTACACTTATCTCTTGGGGATTTTTTCCTTCCAAGAAAGATGTGCTCAGCTCTCTCACCTGCACAACTAGACTACTAATATTTATTAATAACTGACCTTAGTCATGATTATACACCGGGTATGAATCTCAGTCCACAATGTCAAATGTACTTTTTTGGTTTTCACTTTGTTGTTCTACAATGCGCTTTGAGCTCCATTTTACTGGATGGTAAAAAACCTAGTCTCAGTCAGTTTTAGGTCCCCTGTTTCTCCAGGGTTCTGTCTACATTCCAAGGACCTTCTAAAATGCCAATGCAAGGTAGGTATGGAATCTGGCTCAGGAGCAAGCACACATCCCTTGTGATGTCTTTGGTTACTTTAAAATGATGAGTCTTTCTGCAGCTTCTGCATCGTACAGGAGTCTTTCTGCTGCTTCTGTGCTAGAAGGACAAGAAACTTGGTGACGCTGTGTGCAGACACCTCTCACAGTCATTCCCTTGCTATCTTTGGGGCTCTGCCTGGGAATGGGAGACAGGGTGCACAGCCCCCCTTTCCACGACCCACCTACATCTTTGCTCTAATCAAATTCCCTCCATTGTTTTTTCCCTCCATCCTGTAGGAATGTCTTTCTGGTCCAGTTAGGGAGATCCTCCCCCATTTCTTTCCTTCTACCTTCTGTTCCTCAATCTTCTAAGTAACTCTAAGGGATTAATCTTTGAAGCACAAACAGTCCTCTTCATTTAGGAGGTACTCAATGAATGGTGCCAAAAGGTCATAAAACAGGGGCTCATAATCTCATCTAAAAGTTAGGGCATGTACACCAAAAGATACTTAACAGCACAAAGAATGAATCATATGCTAACATCCAAACAAAACTCCAATACATGGATAAAGGAATTCTGAGGAGGGAGAAACTCCAAGAGGTCCAGAAAATCAGGAGTATCTTTGTGAAGACTACCTACTATGTGACAAACCTTGAAGTTCCTGTTGGTTTAGAAAACTGAGAAGGAAGAGGTGATACTACAGACCAGGAAGACTGGAATAATAACCTGCTCCTCTTTTTTTTTTTAGATAAGAAATATCCATTACCTTTATTTTTTTATTAAGGTATTATTGATATACACTCTTATGAAGGTTTCACATGAAAAAACAGTGTGGTTACTATATTTACCCATATTATCAAGTCCCCACTCATACCCCAATTCATTCCCAGTGATTCCCCACACCATGTGTACTAAACATAATACCCCTCAATCCCCTTCTCCCACCCTCCCCACCCACCCTCCCCCACCCCTCCCCTTTAGTAACCACTAGTTCCTTCTTGGAGTCTCTGAGTCTGCTACTATTTTGTTCCTTCACTTTTGCTTCATTGTTATACTCCGCAAATGAAGGAAATCATTTGGCACTTGTCTTTCTCCACCTGGCTTATTTCACTGAGCATAATACCCTCTAGCTCCATCCATGTTGTTGCAAATGGTAGGATTTGTTTTCTTCTTATGGCTGAATAATATTCCATTGTGTATATGTACCACCTCTTCTTTATCCATTCATCTACTGATGGGCACTTAATTGACCTGCTCCTCTTATCTCCCCTTTCCCATTCACCCTACACATAATTGCTGGATAATTCTGCAAAAACAGCAACTTCATCATGATTTTCCAGTGCTCTCAACTAACTCTTCAGCCTAGCCTGAAAGACAGAGTTACATAGTGAATAACAGTGTAGGGCATAAAAATGATGGTGGCCTAAAGATACACTATATCTCCACATCACACAAATGATAGAGGTAAAGACAGAAACACTCAGGCAGAAGGAAGACAACAGAGTCAACATTTAAGAACTCGGAAAGCAAGAGAATGGGTGGTAATTGATTTAGCAATCACAAGAAACTTGAATCTTAAGCAGGTAGTAGGGGGAGCCAAGAAACAACCTGACTGTACTAGAGTCTCCCTAAATCCCAGTAATTGACTGTACCAGGTACCTCCGGAAAGAGGGGAAAAGGAGAGGTTGAAAACATGACATGTGCTGGAAAATCTGTCTATGAAGCAACTGGACCCCAGATCTGCACCACCAAGATCTGTGAGGCTGACCACCATCCCCTAACCTCCTCAGAAGACCAAAGATGTAGTCTGGGTAGAGGATAAGATAGATGGTGCGAGACTGAAGGAGTTTAAGCACAGATTAGGGTGGGGATACCATACTAAAAACCAGGATTAAGTATAAGTCTTTGAGCACTGAATATTGAAACCCACAGCTTCCTTCACCAACTGAGTTCTCAGAATACCAGCAGTCAGTTTGTATACTCCAGGCAGGAGACACGATGATTTCTCTCTGTACAACTAGCCCAAGAGAAAAGATCTAAAGACAATGGGTCTAAAGATACAGTCAGGGGTTTCCCATGAAAAGCCCAGGCACATCCCTGGCAGCCAATGAGCCTGCCTAACAAGCTCAGCTGACTCTAGTAATATTTCTGGTGCCTCCGTTGTAAAAATGAATGGACATCAAAAGATCACAGACACGTGAGGAAATTCTAACATGAACGAGAGACCAAAACAAGCAAATAAAAGGGGAAAACCTGAAGGAAACAGACATGATGCAAGGAAAAGAAAGCTTAAGGAAATAAAAACCATACACATTAATTTCCCCGAGGTCAAAATAATGTAAACATTGACTATTAACCTAACCAATGTAGGGAGACAGAGAAAAGGAGAAACAGGAAGTGTGCCTGTGTGGGGCGCAAAGGCAGTGGCTGCAGAGAATGAGTTGAAAGGAAAGGTTTTCACTTTTGTTATATGTTATATGACTAGCACAATTTGCATACCAACACAGTGGGGTAATTTGTTAGAGCTGCAATAGACAACTAATACACAGATGAATACTTTCTTACTCTCTTACTTAATAAATTATTTATGTTGCTATATTGTGGTAAGAGAAAATGACTTAGTTAATTTCTGCTCTGGAGAATTTACTCTTTTCCTCTGCAGCCATATCATCACCAATCCTTGTAAATGGTTTACATGTGCTTGAAAAGAATATGGAGACTTTCTTTGATACATATTACATATATATTAAGAAAAAATCCAAAATATATATATATATATTTCTTAACTCTGGTCCATCTGTTAGGCAGAAAAACAGAAATGAGTGGGATGAAAAGGTGAGAGGGCCCCCAAAGATGACTCAGGGAGTTGATCAAATAGAGCCAGAGAGCCAGAAATGACTCAGAGCATTAATCAGATGAATCCAAAGGGTCTAAGAGTGACTCAGGAAATGTCCAGGGACCCCCCAGATAAGGAACATCAGAGGCACAGGCACAGCACAGCCCCTGTCCTCATTTCACCAATCAGAACCAGCCTAGAGGGCTGACAGCTGTCAATCAAAGACCTCTTTGCCCTGCCAAAACCACATAAAAGAAGCCTCAGAATGAGCATCCACGCCTGCCTGTCTTATGGAAGCCACAAGACTTGTCCTCCATATCCCACTTGGAGACCTCTGAGGTGGGATGCACTGAGGTCCTGGGCAGCCAGCTGTGCCAGGACCCCTGGGATAGATCCTGGAATGCTGGGCTATAGTCTTTCAGTCCTCCGTCCTGTTGCTGGAGACATCCAAAACAGGAATGGATTTCCAAGTCTTGAGACACTGAGACCTCTGGGACAGACCCTGGGACTCTAGGCTCTCTAACCCATTCATTTCTTCCTAGATGGGAAACCAGGAGTCCATTCCAGCTACCACGCCACTGGGTTATATCCTTTCTCATTGGTCCCAGATAGATGCAGAGACACTTAAAAAGAAAAGACTAATATTCTTTTGCAACACAGCCTGTCCCCAGTATCAACTAGGGGACCAGGAGCAGTGGCCACTTAATGGAACTCTTAACCCTAACACCCTCATGCAGCTTGAACTTTTCTGCAAAAAGTTGGGTAAATGGGCAGAGATCCCATATGTTCAGGCTTTATCTTAAGAGGATCTCTGCCAGACTTGTAAGTTAAAAAGTCCTCCCAGCCTTCCCTATGCTCCACTGCCTGCTTTTCCTCCATCCCAGCACCCAGGACCACCCAAGGGCAAAGTGTCACAGTCAACCCCACAGGGCCATCAAGAACAGAGTCCTGGGTACTCAAATCTATTCCCAAAGGCACCTGCTAAAGCTCTCCCATTAGTAGAAATGGCAGGTGGAGAATCTGGCACAGTGCTAGTCCACAGACCTTTTTCACTAACTGAATTAAAACAGCTTAAAGCTGATCTTGGCAGCTATACTACCAATCCAGAAAACTATATTGATCAATTCCATCACATCAGCCTAGCTTATGACCTCACCTGGAAAGATGTCATGATAATCCTGGGACAGACACTGACTCTGAACAAGAGAGAGTTTAATTAAAGAAGCCCATAAATTTTCTAGTAGCTTCCACTTGTCAGACACTAAATTTCCCATTGGGGAAATAACTGACCCCTCTACAGATGCTAATTGGGATTATAATGATAAAGATGATATGCTGGGAAGAAACCACTTCCTCTTTTGCATAAAGACAGGGCTAAAGAGTGCCAGGCAAAAGGTATTAACTATTCAAAAGTCGCTGCCATTATTCAGAGACCAGAGGAAAATCCTGTTACTTTCTTAGAAAAACTGAGAGACACCCTCACTAAATATACTAATCTAGATTTAGACATACATAAGGGACAAATAATTCTGAGAGATAAATTCTTCTCACAGTCAACATCTGACATCAAAAGAAAATTATAAAAACAGATCCAGACAAACCCTAGTAGTGGTACAGATGAACTGACCATGGCCAATACTGTGTTCTATGGCCGCGATCAGGAAGAGGAGGCTAGGGCTCAGGAAAAGGAAAGGAGGAAGGAGACCCCACATACTCAGCTACTAGCTGCCCTTGCGGCTCAGTCCATGTCCAGAGGCCCACCAGGTCCTGACCAGAATTCTAAGAAAGATAATAAGTGTAACATCTGTTGGAGGACCAAGCATTGGGCTAAGAGCTTTCCTAATACAGATAAGCCTCCACAATCTCCTTGCTACAAATGTAAGGAAATGGGTCATTGAGCTGCCCTTTGCCCCATGGGCCGCAGGGCCCCTGGGCCATCGGAGCCACCCATGGTCCTTGAGTTCCTTTCGCAAGAATGAAGAGGCCCTGGCTTGTTAGCCCCAATCCATGATATCAGCATCACTGGAGAAGAGCCTAGGGTAACCATGAATGTGGCAGGTAAGACAATTTTCTTTTTAATTGACACCGGGGCCTCCTACTCTGTCCTCAGTTCCAGTCTGGATCCCTATCCTCTCGAACTTGTATAGTACTCGGAGTGACAGGGACCCCTACTACTTAGCCCTTCACTCCACCCTTAAGATGTCTCCTCTATAGCCATTATTTTTCACATCCATTTTTAGTTGAAAAAGAATGCCCTATTTCCCTCTTGGGATGAGACATACCAGAAAAATTACACACTAGGATGATTTTTAGCTTTCGCACAGCTAGTTAGACTCCTCTCCAACTTCTGGCTGTTCCCAAAACCCTAAACTGAACACATCACCTCTTTTTTTTTTTTAAGGTATTATTGATATACACTCTTATGAAGGTTTCACATGAAAAAACAATGTGGTTACTACATTTACCCATATTATCAAGTCCCCACCCATACCCCAATGCAGCCACTGCCCTTCAGTGTACACATCACCTCTTAAATATTACCAATCCTCAGCTAGCATGTGACTGCTGGATATGTCTCTCTATGTCCTCTACCAAGTATACAGCTGCTCCAATTCCAATCCGCTTATGGGCTAACCTCACTATGACCCTCTATTCCAAGTACCAAGGGGGAAGCCTCTTCCAACTAATAAATTTAAATAGTCTTTATGACTTACAAATCAGTAAATATACAAAAAGAACAATTACAGGAAAAGCAGTCCAACTCCTCTGATATCCTATTTAGACAATTTAACTCAGGCCTCCACTACTGAGCTGCCTGTCTGGGGACCAATAACTTCCCATACTAAACTTAATTTTCAGGCACCACTTTGCATCAAAAGATTTCAAACTTCAGGCCAAAAGTTAGGAGAGATTGAGGAGCATCTTTGTAACTTCACCTTAGAGATCAAGCCCTCAAACAACCATGCCAATTATCAAGTCACTCAAGCAGCCCCTTTTTCCAAACCCATACGATTTTCATGGAAACCTCCCTTACAGGCCAATACATTAAAAAATAAGCAGTCAGGATATTGCCAAGGCAGACCTGCCTCTTGTATAAATATTTTCCCTTGGGAAATATTTTCCTACCCTACTCAACATGAATGCTTACTAGTCCCCACTTACGAAAATTCTTTCAAGTGGATTCTAATAGATACCAAAAGAAATTTCATACAATGGGAAAACAAAACTTCTGGACAGTCCACTACATGCCTCAGGGCCCTTTTCAACCCTTAACTGGAGCTCTATTAGCAGGAATCCTATCTATCTGCCTGGGAAAATGAAACCAACAAACTCACCCACTTATTTTCCATAAAAGTTAATTTCTGCCTCAAAAACCAAGGAGTCTTTTTCTTATGTGGATTAAATACCTATTTTTGTCTCCCAGCTAATTGGACTAGGATCTGTACCCTAGTCCACCTGGCCCCAGACATTGACATAGTCCCTAATAATCAATCACTGACCATTCCTCTGTCCTCTCACTTAAGAGCTAAACGAGCTATACAGTTCATCTCTCTCTTAATAGGCTTAGGAATCACCACAGGATTAAGCAGTGGCATAGCTGGACAAACTATCTTGCTGTCCTATTACCAAAGCCTGTCCAAAGATTTTTCTGACAGCCTAGAAGAAATTGACCAAAGTATTATAACTGTTCAAAATCAGATAGACTCCTTAGCAGCAGTCACTCTTTAAAATAGAAGAGGATTGGACCTCTTGACTGCTGAAAAGGGAGGCCCTATGCCTCTTTCTAGATGAAGAATGCTGTTTTTATGCTAACCAGTCTAGCCTAGTTAGAGACACTGTCCAAAAGCTTTCTGAACATGCCTCCAGAATCCAACAACAACTATCAGAATCCTGGGGCAACTGGTCCAAATTTGGAGCTGGGCATCCTGGTTGCTTCCCTTAACAGGACCCCTGCTGATGCTTTTCCTAGCCCTACTATTTGGACCATGCTTACTAAATCTCTTAATTAAATTTGTTTCTTCCAGGGGTGAGGGGTGAGGGGTGATGACTGCTCTGGCTGCTTCCTGCTGGTGAGGGACAGTGTGGTCATTTGGGTTCCTCTGCTTGTTGACTGTCGGGATGGTGGAAATTAGGACAGTAAGGGTGCCCATCTAGGGGTTCCAGGAACACAGCTGATTCATCAGTTGGCAAGGGCTTGAATACTCGTGACAACAGGACTTTGGCCTTGATGGACTTTAGTCTGGAAGAAACAAATTTAATTAAGAGATTTAGTAAGCATGGTCCAAATAGTAGGGCTAGGAAAAGCATCAGCAGGGGTCCTGTTAAGGGAAGCAACCAGGATGCCCAGCTCCAAATTTGGACCAGTTGCCAAATGCTTGGGTCCCAAATGCTTGAGGGGGGAATGTTATGCAGAAAGACAGAAATAAGTGGGATGAAAAGGAGAGAGGGCCCCGAAAGATGACTCAGGAAGTTGATCAGATAGAGCCAGAGAACCAGAAATGACACAGAGTTAATCAGATGAACCACAGGGTCCAAGAGAGACTCAGGAAATGTCCAGGGTCCCCCCAGATAAGAAACATCAGAAGCACAGGCACAGCACAGCCCCCATCCTCATCTCACCAATCAGAACCAGCCTAGAGAGAGCTGACAGCTGTCAATCAAAGACCACTCTACCCTGCCAAAACCACATAAAAGAAGCCTCCAAATGAGCATCCACGCCTGCCTGTCTTAGGCAGGCCTGCTCTGTTACTCTCTGTGTAGTAAAACTTACTTTGCTTTCTTGACTTTGGTCTCTGTCTCACTATATCTGACTTCCCTGCGACACTGAGCCAAGTCCTTTCCTTTCCCTCCTAACACATCCACTCTAGTCTTATGTTTTGTCTACTTGATCTATTAGTTTCTGAGAAAGATATGTTGATGTTTACTACATATATAATCCTGTATTAATATAGTCATACATCCTTTTTTTAAAAGAAAAAGACATTTGCCTGGCATTTATTTCTATATCTATTTTCAACTTCTCAGTGTCATTTTATCCACTGGACCTTTTTCTAGGCATATTTCAGAGTGTATCACTAAATTTTGTCAGGTGTTGTTTTTAATGCAATTTACATGTCTCTCTTTTCTCTGAACAGGGGAATTTAACTCATACATACTTAAGTGACTTTGATATTCTATTTCATATTTTATATTTACTTTTACTTTTTCTCCTTCCTTCCTTCCTTCTCTCCTCTTTTTCCTCTTCCTAACTTTACTGCCTTTTGTTGACATGAATGAGGTTTCCTTGTTCCCTTTTTCTCTCATATTGTAGTGATCTGAGATCCAGTTCTGGATATTTTTTAATTATATGTTAACTGCTATTTAAACTTAAATATAAGTATTACTGGCCTCTTTATATACTTCTATTTCCTGTACTCTAATTTTCTGCCTTGGAGTCATTTCTCATTTTACTACAGTACATCCTTGGGTAATTTTTTCAGTGGAGTCTGTAGGCAATAAGGTTCTGACTCTGCACGTCTGAGAATGTCTTTATTTTGCCTCACTGGAGTCCCAGCTTGACTAAATGCAGAATAAGTTTAAAATTACTTTCCTCAGAACTTTGAGGATATTGCTTCATTGTCTTCTTATACAAATTTTGCTCCTTTGGATAAAATCTTCTTTTCCCTGTCCCCATAGAAGTCTTTGGAATTTTCTTTTATCTTTGGAGTCATGAAATTCATAAGGATGTGTCCAGATGTGCGTCTTTTATTATTCATTGTGCTCAGCATTGGAGGAAGCCTTTATTCTGAAGATTTCTGTCTTTTTTCAACTCAGGAACAATTTTTCTGTTTATTTCTTTTATTTTTTTTTCTGCCTCACTGTCTATGCTATCTCTTATTAAATAAATGGTAAGTGAACTTCCTAGATTAATTAACCACATCTCTTAACTTTCTCTAAAATTTTCATCTCTTCAGTTTGTCAGGATTTTAAATTTGTTTCAATTTTTTTCATCCTTGATTTTATTATCCAGTGTGCTAATTTGGTCTTCAGTCTGTATTTTTTATTATTTAACCATTTTATTACATTTTCCTTATTTTGGTAAAAACATCATTTCCAAGAACTCTTTCTTGTTCTCTGACCTTTTCTTTTACAGTGAAGACTATTTTGTTTTATGGTACATTATCCCTTCAAATTTCTCTGAAGAAGTATTATTGTTGCCACTGTTTTATTCCTTGTGTGTTGCCTGCATTATTCCTATTTCCTCTGGGACCAATGGTTCTCTTTATCTGTAGTGATCTTTCTCTCTTCAGTGGCACTGGCTGTTGATTCTTGTTTATAAATGAAGGACTTGGTTCCAAATATAGGTAGTCGGCATGGTTTCTCTCTGCAGTTGTGTATGTGTGTTGCCCCAACAGAACAGGAGGTATCTACTGTGAGCTCAACTCTGTGTAAATGGATATGGCATCGAGCATGTCTTTAGACAACTTTGCTTTAAGGTATGTCAACCTAAAGTAGACCATTGCCACTACAAATGCCAGCATATTGAAGGATTTATTTCTCTCCTGAGTAGAACTCTTTTCTTGCCATCCCACCCCCCTCAGTCTGTCATTAAAACCAACACAAACTCAAGTTCTGTTCTACTCTCTCAGACTCCTGCATTCATCCTAAGAGCAGTTCCTAGATGGCTAGTTCAATTTTTTAAAGTGCATCTTCCTTGTTGCTTTTCCTGCTGTGGTTCAATGTGCAGCAGCCTTCAGCTCAGTAACCGTGGAGGATGTTGTGGGAAGGGGCTGGGGAAGAAAACAACTAGCCCTGTGATTCTAATGTAGTTCTTCAGTTAATTTCAGTGGTAGTTGCCCCAGGGCCCCTCCTGTGTTCCAGAATTTAGTGACCAAATTTGGAGTTGCTTACCATTTGTTCTTACTTTATCTGTTTTCACCTCTATGTGTTTCAGGATATAGTTTCCTGTTTTTGTCTATCTGATCTTGTCTGCTTTCTATCTTCCAGGAATCCCTTAGGATTTATGGTATTACTGTAATTTTATAGAATTTGGAAAAGAAGAAGAGGTTGATATTTATGCTCAATTGTCCTACTTGGATTCAACCCTCCATTGTGATTTCATTCACAGGATATATTGGTCTCATTCTCCATATAACTCAATTAACAAATATAGATCATCTTATGACCTCTTCTATTATTATGCCATGTTATTATATAACCAATGACATGCTGGAGCCAGCTCTCATGGCTTTTAAGACCTGACTGTTAAATATTCAGGAATTTTGGAAGCACATTGTTAAACCACTGGTAGCTTGTAATCAGCCCTGGTGGGAGTATTTACCCCATGGAATCACCAAAAGCTACAAATCAGAACTGTTTTTTTCTTCTGGAAAGCTGCTTTACCAGCACAACACTGTAATTAACTTTCATATTATGTAGCTTTTCATGTGTGTGTATTTTACCTCCCCAAATAAATTAATCCCAAAAGTTTCCTAAGGACCAGGATCATATTTTGGTATAACCAAAAATAATAGACAAACAGTGCTCTGTATATAATAGTGCCCTGTAATTATTTATTAATTGAAGGAAGGAATTAGAGCAGTAAGTTTTAAAACTATAATTTTCTAGTTCAAAAAGTAGATAGATCTAACAGATGGACAGAAGAGCAAAACTGATGTCACTGACTCTAAAAGCCGTCCAGTGAATCTTTTGTCAGCCACATCAGTTAATCATGTCATACCTCAATCTTTTTATACATAGAATTATAAAATTTTATAGTACTGGAAAATGTTTAGGTTTGTAAATTAGTTAGGGATGAGTTCTATTATTGACAATAATTCACTGACTAGCTGACCTTATTCAAATTACTTAATGAGTTTGACCCAAAATTTCTTTCTCTACAAAATGGATCTTTTCTTAAATTCCTCATTCAGTTCTCTCAACATTACTATAGTAAAACTGAAAAATATGAAAAATGAAAAGTGCTACATACATACAAAATGATATTCATATCAAATAAATGTTATCTATATCATTACATGGTTATCAATATTATATAGATATATGAAATAACATTACAATATGTATATTTAAAAATAGCATAGTGGTGTATACATAGGATGAACTCAATAAATACTTGTTGAATGAATGAATGATGAAAGAAATGAGATGAATGAATAAAACAAATTATTAAATTATACTGGTTCTTAAACTGCTCATAAATTATTGGTTGCCAAGGTTATTTATAAGAATAAACACTGCTAAAAAGATTGGTACTTCTGTTTCTGACAAGAATGAATGTTTCAACAAAGACACTTAATAAGTTTAAATGACATAACTTTGGCATCTTATCAAATTCAGCATCATTCTTCCCACTTTCAGTGGCAAATAGCAGCCAGTAGAAACCATTGCCCAGAAAGTCTGGTTCATAGGATTTGCCCTCCCTGAAAGCAAGACTTACTGTAAAATCACAGCAATTAAGATAATGAGGTCTTAATACAAGTACAGAAAAGGGAGCCAATGGAATTCTTTAAAGAGCCCAGAAACAGATATATGCATATGTGGAAACTTGATACATGACAGAAATTACATTGCATGATGGTGGGGAAAAAAACAGAATATTCCATTAGTCTTGCTAGTATAATTTGTTATCCATATGGAAAAAAATGAAATTGGACCTCTACCTCACGCCATACAAAAGTCAATTTCAGATACTTCAAGAATTTAAATGTGAAAGGCCCTAACTTTAAAACTTTTAGATTTAGTATAGAAAAAATTTATTTATTGATTTGGGATAAGGAAAGATTTATTAAACAAGATTTTTAAAAAGCACAAACCATAAAAGAAACTATTGGTAAATTTAATTTTAAAATTAAGAAGGTCTGGCTAAGAAGAAAAAAGATGCTGTAAGGTGATTGACAAAAACAGTTCACAAAGCTGGAGAAAATAGTCCCAATACATATAACCAGAAATGGATTCATATTCAGAAATATAAGAAACTTGTACAAACCTGTAAGAAAAAAATAGACAAAAGATATGCATAGACATTTCACAGATGTGGAAAAGATAGTGGCCAATACAAGATACTTAACCACATTAGTAACCAGGGTAAAGCAAATAAAAATTGCAATGACATGCCGTTTCTTCCCTATCAGAAAGGCCAAAATTAAAGTGTTTGCTGATGCTGAGATGATGACTAAGTGGAACCAATGGAACTCTCAGGCACTCCTATTAAGCCTAAAAAAATGCTATAATCACTTTAGAAAACAATTCGGCATTACCTAGCTAAATATGCACATACTCTATGAGCCAACAATTCTATTCCTAGATATATTTGGTAATAACAGTCAAACTATTTAACAACCAGTGAGTTGTGGGTACCAACCAATCAGAATGAATGTCAGCCTGTACCCAATACTAGTATGGATCTACTGACTATTGGTGTTAATACACCTGAAACTCTTACACATAGATACTAAAAGACATGTACAAAACTGTTTCCAGCAGCATTTTTTGTAATGCCTGCCAACAATTAAATGGATGGCAATATTGTGTTATTTTCATACTATGGAATAGTTTGAAATTGTAAAAATGGATAAACTCAGCCATATGCTTCAATATGGATGAATCTCAAAAACGTGGTATTAGGTGAAACAAGCCAACCTCAGAAATATAGAAGAAAATATGTTGATAGAATGATTCCATTTACATAAAGATCAAAACCAAAGAAAATTTGATTTCTACCACTGCTCCCCAGGAAATAAGACCTAGTACCTGACCTCTGTATCTAGAGGTCATGAAGAAGACTTTAGGAGTTATTCAGCTTACCCATGTCAATTTTTGGCATTGAGGAGGTAGGGGATGATGGAAGCATTCTGGTTTAAGTACAAGACTTGAAGTCATAAAACTTGGACTCCAGCCTTGGCCCTCTATATAATAGCTTTGTGACAGTGGAGAAGTTACTTAAACTCACAGGAGATAGTAAGAGCTGCCTTCCCTACAACTACAATTACAAATATGAGATATTACTATGGAGGAGATAATAAGAGCATGTGATTTTTAAAACTTATTAAATGTTTGGTAGTAACTGCTTTAACATGATAAAGATGTGCTTATTTACATTAGATATTAAACATTTAACAGAATATTTCAAATCCAAAATGCATTCATGACCAATATTGAAGGCATGCACCATTATTCAATTAAACAAATATCTCTGCGAGTGAGCTGAAATGACTTAATGGGCATTCTGTAGTCAGAGCTCTTTTGGTCTGTCACAGTAGGTTGTTGCTCACAGATGAGGAGTGGAAGCATGGCTGAATGAAATAGATTCAATAGGAAGATACCAGATCAAACTTGAAAAGATGTTTATCTGAAGCAGACTAAAGGGAAAAAGCCAAGGGGTAAGGTCAAGGTCACAGCAGGGAAAATGGTACCAAGCATCAAACTGAAAAAAGGTGCAGCTCAGATGAAAATGAGAGCATGAGCTATACAGTTAGAAGCCAGGGAAATTGGTCCTAGTAGAGAAACAGGTACTTGGAAGGGGTCAAGGAATTTGATTCCAATCTAAGTCTGAGAAGAGCAAGTGTGGATGGGAGCCAGGCACACAAGTAACATAATCACTTCCTGTGTTGATACATTACTGTATTTAAGTCTTCCTGTCACTGCTTATACAGAAGTAACATTACAAAGCATGGTAGACTTAAAGCAATGTTCTTTCTCTACCCAAGAAATGTTCTAAATCCAGAGGGAATCAATAGCTAGAAACAACCAACAACCACAGTAATATATAGCACTTTTGAGCACTTACTATGCATGCGGTAATAAGCACTTTGTATGTGCTACCTCATTTAATCCTCAAAAAACTATAGGATGTAGGTACTATAATTAGTTCTGTCTTAGAAATGAAGAGACTTGCCTGCAGTCATAAAGCTGGTGTGGGTCCAAAGCAGGAGCTGACCCTGGCCTGTAGGACTTCACATCCCATGTTGTTAACCACAACAATACTGTGTCCTAATTCCTGCAGAAAGGGTACTTTTTGTAGCCTGAAGTTACCAGTTTAGCACCCATACCATGTACTATTTTTAAATTAGATTAAAATGGATTACCTCTTTAGATTTTAATAAAGGCAGATGTGAGAATATTAATACTGACAGTAACATTTCCCCAATCACACTTCAGTTTAATAACATAGGCATGGCTGAAATTTGAGCTCAACTTGTCTTCGCAGGTCCTCTTGTGGTACAACTCAACTACTACAGTTTGGATCTCAGGTATATCTTACAATTTTGGAGATTTTCCAAAAGTAAATTGTAAAAGAAAAAAATCATGTAAAGGCCTGGAAACTTTAATCTGAGAAATATATTTTTGAAAACTATTTTAATTTACTTTTTAAGTATTATGCTAATAGCTCAAAAATATTTATAATATATGTCTTCCAGATGACTTTTATATCTGATTTTCAGTTATAGGTACCATACTACTAGAACTGCACTGTCCAACATGAGAGAAGTATTCTATATCTGTACTGTCCACTAATGGTAGCCACTGGCCACATGTGGCTACTGAGCACTTGAGATGTGGCTAGTGTAACTGAGAAACTGAATTATTTTATTTTAATTAATTTAAGTTTAAAAACCGAAGCAATGTAAAAATATTTTTCTGCTAAATTTTCATTATTTTGATATGTGACTACATTTTCATTTTAACTACTGAAATTTTAGCATCAACCTGAGATGTGCTACAAGTGTAAAATACACAACAGATTTTGAGTACTTAATATGAAAAAAGAATGTCAAATATCTCATTAATAATTTCATATTGACTATATTAATATATTCCAAACATATTGCTTTAAATAAAATATATTAAAATTAATTTCATCTGTTTCTTTGCACTTTGTTAATATGATTGGATCACTTAAAATTATATAATGTGGCTCATGTTTTATTTCTATTGCAGAGTGCTGCACTAAAACATTTGAATGTTACTCTGTTTTGCAGAGATAATTTATACCTGGGATATTATACCCCTAGGAAAGGTCACAGCCAGGCCTATCTTCATCGTAGCTCAAGCAGCTTCTCTTAGAGCTCCATGCACCAAGTGGTATGTTGGAACAGGACACATTATGCAATGACATGAATTGCCACTCCCATTCCTATACTCAGGGTGGCAGGGACTGGGAACAGACAAAGGCTTCTGGTTGCCACATCTCCAATGCATTGACTCCGATATCTGTCCTCACATACATTGGACATTTCTGTCTCTTAGTAGCTGACATGACATTTTAGTGGTGTCCATGGTAGCTTCATGTTGATTGCTCTAAGAATGCATAGATGGTCCATTACTTTGAATAAGTTGATATGAAAATATTCAATTGGATACAAAAATACACTTGTATTATTACCAAAAACTCATTATATTTGTCAATGAAATAAAAGAGCTATTGAATTATTTACATAGTTTCAACTATTGTACATTTTTAATTGTAAACAATGATTTTTTTGAATGAAGTTTATCATCAATGCTGACTATCAAGAATTTGAAGAGATGATCTTTTAAAGTCTTGATCAGGAATTACAAGGAGCCTTTCAAGCATAAAATCTTTCTTTATTCCTTCCTTCTTGTAACAAACTTTTATTGAGTACCTACTCTCTGTCTAGAGTGGTCTTAATGCATGGAATTTATCAGTGAACAAAACAAAAAAAAACCCTGCTCTCACAATTTCAATGGTTGCGGTAATAAGCACAAGGACTATTGGCCACCTCTACTTGTAAACGCATTTCTGAACAAGAAATTCCTTTTATTGTAACATATTGTACCATATTCATCTTAGAAACAAAAGGACTGAGCCCTATATATTGCTTGGTGGTATTAATTTCTTTCACTGATTAGAGTTTAGTGATTCATATTTTAAATATTTAAACATAAATTAAGATGCTTGCTTCAGTGCTCCTAGATCCCTACCCAGAGATCTGTTTTGTATTCCCTCCACCAATTCTTCAATCATAGAGAATGGGCCCAAATCTGATTAGGCTGGGACTTGCCTAACCTGGATTAGGAAAAACTGTCAATTTGGCTGAAACAATATATTCTCATGGAAAAATGTTAAACTGTACCTATTTATCAAGGCTCTTTCATAAAATCTCAAGACCTTCAAGTCTGCCCACAACTCCCATTGTAATGGTGAATTAGCCCCCAAGTCATAATGGCTAGCTTTCTGTCTTGGTGAGGCACCCTTTTCAAAAGGTTGTAGTGTCTCCTATTTGCCTTGAGGGTCAAAATCCATCTGGGATGTAACTTCAGCATCTTTTTCATAGTAGGGCACACAGGATGTGATATTTGCCTAGTGGTAAAGTGGAGGGCATCAGGCGCATGTAGGAGGGAACTATTTTAAAAAGACACTATGTGTATTATTTTCTTTCTTATCTTTCCAGCATTCCTTTATAGAAAGAAAGTATTTATGGATGCATGGTCTTATCCTCCTGATACTTTCTTACGCCAGATGTGACATGCACTGTTCCATGCATGGTTTCATACACTTAGGAACATAGCCTAGAGACCCTCCACTATCACTGCATAGAGATCAGACTCATTACTTTTTTCAGCCACATCCTATTTAGTTGAGGATGTTGCATAGGTAATTTAAATAACTTACAACTGGGAGACACTTGGGCTCTTTTACTAGTACAAATAATGCAAATAGAGGTAGAGACAGATGGAGATAGACACAGACATACATGAATTTTGTACATGTGGGGGTATGATTGATAAGTAAGGTCCTAGAATCAGCTGACATTTGGAAGGATAGCCCACTACAGAGCTTGTAGTACATGCAGCCTGCTTGCTATGTATGACAGTGTCTGTTTCCCTTGAGCAGTTCTCTCACTATCCTTTGAACTCTTTCCAATCAGAATTTGTGTGAAAGAACAGCATTGAAGGAGGCTCAAAAGCAATAGGAGGTGTAGCATATTGAAGCCCTTCAAATAATTCAGTGTGGTTGAAGTAGAGTATGGTGGTTGGGGTGGGAGGCAGATGTAAACCCAGGTGTAAAGATGGGGTTAATGGCAAGAAACTAGGTGGAGAGGTATATGTACATATACACACTTACAGAGCAACCTCAAATAATTCAATACGGTTTAATTGCAGTATGTGTGTATAAAGGAGTGCAGGGAAGCAGATGTAAACACAGGTGATGTAAACAAAGATGAGGGAAAAAAAACAATGTATTTTATAAATGGAAAAATGAACCAAAAACTAAAAGTTAAATGGCTATTTATAGAGAGAGAGGGAATATGATAGAGGGGATAAGGATATAAGCTACACTTCTCTGCATGTGCCTTGTTTTCTAGATTTGATTTTGGAACTACAGAAGAAATTTCCATGCTTATAAGATAAAATTAAATGCTCTAAAAATCATAAAAATTGAAAGCAAAACAAAGTAAATAAACCTAGCTGTACAGTGACTTGGCGGCATAACCTCCGAGAGAAGAACTATACTATTCTGTCTTTGTGTACCTTTGGAATTTTCCATGAGGTGGAGAGAGGGGGAGAGAGAGGGAGAAGAAGAGGGAGAATGAGGGAGCTAAGGAGAGACACAGAGCTGGGAGGACAAGATAAAGAATGTGGAGTCACAAGAAATCATTCTTTAAGCAGAAGATCATCCAAACAGCCAAATGCTGCCCTGAGGCCAAATAAAATGAGGACTGTGAAGCATCCTTTGCATTGAGCAACACTCGAAGAAAATAGATGCAAAACACATTACATGTGGTTTGCAAAGGGTAAACGTGCTCACAGTGCAAAAGAGAAGGTGAAATCAAGAATGACCTACATAATCTGGGATGCATGTATGTGGTTCTCTTACCCATGGCCTTCCAAGCTTCTAGAGTCAAACCCTAACACCATGTATCTCATATACTCCCTAAAACAAGTCTGACTCCACCAAAATGAGGTGAGCTCCAAGTCTCTGAAGGCCTGTGAAAGTTTCTGAAGACAAGAGAAAGAATGAAGTAGGTTGGACTAGATCTGCCTGAGATGCAGCAAGGTGTGTTCCTGCTGTTATTGTTAAACAGGTATTAATATCTTGCTGAGTACCAAACACTATTCTAAGCATTTCATAAATATTAATTAATTTAATCCTCTTCTTAGCCCTATGAGATGGATACTATTATTATGAGTTTTTGCTCTGGCTCTATCATTTTCTCACCACATAACACTGACCAAGTCATTGCTCTGTGCTTCAGTTTACCCCTTTGTACAATGGAAGCTTTTGGCTGAGGATTCCAAAAGCTCTTTTCAACCTTAATGTTCTGTGAGCTGTGCTGGTGACAAATCAGCATTGGCAACTGCCTAACCACGATGGAGAGGAGGGTAATGCTCACCCATCCCCTTTTCTTTCCCTCTTCTCCCAACTTAGAGTTCTGTTACCTATATTCTATTGCTCTCCCTTCAGGAGGTGGGAAATGTTAAATAACTACAGAGCCCGGCTCTTGATAAATGTTTAACAAATATTTGTTGACTAAATGAATGAGTGAAAAATTATCAAAGACCCCATTTCTTAGAGACCCTGCTATTCAGGGAAGTGTTGAAATGTTGGTGAAAGATAAGTGCGGGCAAGCATGTACATGGACACGTGCCCATGTGTGCTGCATTCCTGTCTACATTCTTCTCACTCAAGGAAAGGACTATAGTGACCATTTAAAAGCTTTCATTAAAGATTTTTTCTGTAGCAAAAACTCAAGGTCAGATGCTAAAGGAACAGATTTTGAGGACCAGTCAAAAGTGACTTGAGGCTCTTAAGAAATTCAACTAAGTAGTCTGAACCCTGAGAAAAAAGCTGCATGCCCACCTTTGCTGTCAATGGAGTCAATTAAATGACTGTTCCTTCAGGCCATACATGGGTTTATTAAAGCATTTTTATCTATGCTGGCTTCTGGATCAATCAGCAGATATTTAAAACTGGAATCTCCGTTCTTTCAATGGTCTTTTATAAAATTATTGAGGTAAAAGAAAAATGTAAGGGCCCCATGCCTTAAGAAAACCAAAACTTACAAAATAGATATATTAGGAGATTATTCATGTTACAAAAAAAAGTGCACAGAATGCAGAGTTCCTTTAAATACCCTGCTATTCAGTGCCCCTAAGATGTGACTGGTTTTAGTCACATTATATATTAGTTCACACCAAAATTATATCTACAAATAGCTTTTCAGGAACACACATTTTGTAAAGTGAGGCTCCCGGTATTTAACACTTAGCAATTTTAACTTGCCACTGGAAGTTTGCCAGCAAACATACTACAGAAAAAGTTCACGTTACAGAGGGACTCTAGACTTCATTTTAGTGAATACTTGGTCATCTCCTGCTAGAAGCATGGCATTTTATTTTTTTCTTTTCTTTCTTTCTTTCTTTCTTTCTTTCTTTCTTTCTTTCTTTCTTTCTTTCTTTCTTTCTTTCTTTCTTTCT
>JAQQAC010016209.1:127398589-127508623 GCA_029783875.1 Phataginus tricuspis | reverse complement strand
TCTTTCTTTCTTTCTTTCTTTCTTTCTTTCTTTCTTTCTTTCTTTCTATTTTCATTAAGGTATTATTGATATACACTCTTATGAAGGTTTCACATGAAAAACAATGTGGTTACTACATTTACCCATATTATCAAGTCCCCACCCATACCCCAGTGCAGTCACTGTCCATCAGTGTAGTAAGATTACACAGATTCACTGTTTGCCTTCTCTGTGCTACACTGTTTTCCCCGTGATTCCCCACACCATGTGTACTAAACATAATACTCTTCAATCCCCTTCTCCCACCCTCTCCACCCACCCTCCCCCACACCTCCCCTTTGGGAACCACTAGTTCCTTCTTGGAGTCTCTGAGTCTGCTGCTATTTTGTTCCTTCAGTTTTGCTTCGTTGTTATACTCCACAAATGAGGGAAATCATTTGGCACTTGTCTTTCTCTGGCATGGCATTTTATTTCACAGTTGCACATTAGTTTCTGGGTGATATTTTCCACAAGCACATTTCAGTATAATTCCTTCTAGGTCAGTGTTATCAGAAACCCTTGGAAAATTCCTCTTTGCTCTTCATTAGGTTTTTTGTTTGGTTTTGTTTTTCTAATGTGGCAGTCATGACTATCTTGATATCTCTTAGAAATTTTTCCTTTGTGGTATATATGTACTACCTAGTTTCTGTTATAGACTGTAGACCAAAAATGAGAACTTGATGGAACCTGCATGCCATGGTGGGGAAGAGAAGGAAGATTTAAAGCAGGAACATTTGAAAATGAGAAGCAGAAAAAGTGCTGCTCCTGAGGGAACAGTCTTTCTTGTGGCATGCTGCCTAGAAGCTGCTATTCCTTCCTGGCTAAAGACACAGAGAAGAAGAAAAGCGGAGTCCAACAAACAGAGACAAATTGTGGTGGGAAACAGAGGTGCATGGAAATCAGCAGTGTGCAAAGCTGGGATGTCCGGTTTAAGAGCAAGACAGGCCATGAGGCCACACTACTCAGTCAGTTGAACCTGGGCAGGACAGCAAGGGAATCAGGGTTGTCACTCAGACCTGAAAGCAGTGTTCACACTGAGGGTGGGATCCTGGGGTCATGCAACCAAGGGTGGAGTTTCTCAGGAGGACTGTGAGACCTAAGGCCCAACTTTTGGGAAGACACAGGAACACTGAGAGATGGTAACAGACAAAAAATGGGAGCATAAGGAAACCGGAAACCAAAAGACAGCACAAGGCACAGATGCGCAGAGGCCAAGAGAAAATGGTACAAACAGCAGTGGCTACAAGCACAGCAGTAACAGCCGCAGCAGAGAACTGGCAGATACAGCATGTGGTTTCACATCAGAATCGTAGGCCTGAGAAATGCAGAGGGCATCTGGGAGCCCCAGATGTCCACTAACAAGTACTAATGAGATATCCAAAATAGGGATGACACATGCTGCCAAGAGGAAAAAGAAAAACCAGACTTGACACAGAGCCTACCACTTTAACATTTCCTGCTGTGGCAGAGCATGAAAGAATTCATTCCAGTGGGCTGAGTGAGGTAGGAGACACAGAACCAGGACCTTGAACAAGGTATGCCTGCCATGGTGCGGCGTGGACCTCTTGTCAAAACAGGTTTCCAAAGGACCTGCCCAGTAAGAAGGCCCTCCCAACATATACTGCTTCCTCCAACCAGCCCCACCCCAGCTGGCTCTTGGTGGATCAGTATTTCAGCTGCAGGGGCCACTTCAGCCACCTCCTACCTGCAGCTGAACTCACTCCAGGAAGCTGGTGCCAGCAATTAGCCCTACAGGTCACAGCTTCCCCCAAGGGATGTGACACCTGGTTTTGCAGTTTTAGCAAGATCCCAGGCTGAGTTCTCTTCATTCCATTGGTTTGTTTATTAAGCCTCACATCTATTAAAACTGTCAGAAAATTTTCAAGCTGGTTTCTCATGACCAAAAACATAATCCTATGATCCTTAAAAAATATTCTGAACAGATAAACAGTACAGTTCAATATCTGACACAGCCAGGCACCTGCAGGCCAGCCATCCCCCAGAGCACAAGCCTCCATCTAGTTAGTGGGCCCCAGCCAGTGCAGTTAACCATTTCATGCCAGTCAACAACCCCACCCTCCCTTGGGACTAAGGTAATGCTTTTAAATCTCTTCTAGTAGGGTTCAGGTTACATGCAAAATGAATAAATACGTAAGGTTATCTGGAATAGGTGTTAATTTTCAACAGACTGTTAGAGAGTGGCTGTTGACCCAAGTGCCTAAATGGGGTACTTTCAAGGTAGCATTTCCTTATGGTAAGCCCAAATACAGATGTTTTGCCTTTGGATAATTAAAAGTTGAACATAAGAGTCTGATTAAAACTAAAAACCTCTCCCATTCAATGAAAGGTTTGGGGGTCTGTTTAGGTCGAGTTGTTCATCAAATGTTACTTAAAAGTTGATCCTGCATGGCTTTGAATTTTGAAATTTCACATATTTACCTGAAAGAATACTGACAATGAAGCAAAAGCCTTTATTAAATGTGGAATGAATACAATATTCCAATTGTGTCTAATAGTATAACTTCCAGCAACTTTAACAAGTTAAAGCTCAAACTGCACCTTGAAAGTACAGGAAACTGTACCTGAGCCTTAATGAAGCCGCCCTAACAAAGGGTGTGCACTTACTTATGGAGTAGACAAGGAAGCTACCCTCTGGCTTTTGAATTAGAAGCTATTATTTTTGAATAATGTGTGATATTTAACCACTTTCCTTACCTGGTTTCCCCTGGTAACCTTCCATTCTTTTTAAAATTATAGGCATATTAGACCCAATGAGGGGGTGGGGGAAGAACACTGTCAGATACAGACTCACTGAAAAGTGAAGCCCAAACAGAGGGGAAAAGTCACTAGAAGAACCTCAGCAAACAACCCTCCACACCCTAGTGGCCCCTGAGTGCCCTGACACAGCTAGAGATACAACTAATCTTTGAACAACAGGGGTTTGAACTGCCAAGTCCACTTACCTATGGGCTTTTTTTCAATGAATGTATTGGAAAATTTGTTGCATATTTGTGACAATTTGAAAAAAATATTTTCTTTTCTCTACCTTACTTTATTTTAAGAATACAGTATATAGTATGTACAACATACAAAATATGTGTCAATTGACTGCTTATGTTATTGTAAGGCTTCAGTCAACAGTAGGCTTTTAGTAAAGTTTTGGGGGAGTCAGAAGTCACATGCAGACTTTATACTGCGCATGGAGTTGGTGCCCCTAACCCCTGCATTGTTCAAGGATCAGCTGTACGGTACAATCCAGGATGTTGCAATGTTGCAAGGAGTCATCAGGAAAGAGTTAAATTGGGTTCAGTGCTCTCTGTTGAATAAAGCACAGAAAGTACATAAGGCAGTTTAGAAATATTCCAACTTTTGCAAGCAAAGGGATAAACTTCAGTTATGTGAAAAATGCAGTCACAGGGAATACTCCATTCCTTTCAAAGGGAACACCCCACCCTTACAGAGCTCTGTGAGAGACAGTAAGAATGCTTCTCACCTATTGAGCACCATCACTCAGTGCCGGAGCTTGAGTTCAAATTCAAGATTGTCAGACTCCAGATCCTTTCTATTCAACAGCTCAACAATAAAAAGAATACCCAATTAAAAATGGGCAAAGGATTTGAACACATTTCTCCAGAGATACAGAAATGGCCAATGGGCACATGAAAAGATGCTCAGCATTTATAGCCATCACAGAAATACAAATCAAAACGACAATGAGATACCACTTCACATCCCACTAGAATGACTATAATCAAATGGTGGATAATAACAAGCACTGATGAGGATATGGAGAAATTGAAACCCTCATACACTGCTAATGGGAATGTACAATGGTACAGCTCCTTTGTAGAACAGTATGGCAGTTCTACAAAAAGTTAAACATAAAGTCACAATATGACCCAGCAATTCCACTCCTAGGTATAAATCTGAAAGGAATGATAAAAATATCCACGCACAAATGCATGTATGAATGTGCACAGCAGCATTATTCTAGGGTCAAAAAAGTGGAAGCAATCCAAATGTCCATCAGTTGATAAATGGATAAACAAAATATGATCTAGTTGTACAATGGAATATTATTAGGCCATACAAAGGCATGGAGAACTGATACATGCTACAACATGGATGAACCTCAAAAACATCATGCTAAGTACAAGAATTCACTCACAAAAGACTCCATTTATAATATATCTCAACAAGGAAATCTGTAGAAACAGAAAGTAGTTTAGTGGTTACCAGGGACAGGGGGAGTTGGATGGAAGTAAATAGGGAGTGATAACTAAGTGACTGCCTTCTGGAGGTGATTAAAATGTTCTATCACTGATTGCGGTAAGGTTTTGCAATTCCATAAATACACTAAAGATGCCTGAACTGTACACTTTAAGTGGGTGGATTATATGGTGTATGAATTAGATCCCAGTAAAACTGATCTATATGAAGATATTATTTTTGCCTCAACCAGTATAAATGAAGGATCCTTAATACTAAGTGTATTTGCTACAGCATTTTTTAATTGCTTATGAAACACTGTTGGTTTGGGAGTAATAGTCAATGATGTGCTTTTGCTTCTTTAAGTGTGTGCTCTTCCACAAATGCTGAGTAAAGCCAAAATTTCATGTTGTTATTTATTCCCAGCAACAGGAAAAAGTATTTAGGAATTATATTTCATGGCATTTCATGGTATGATATATTTATACTAAGGCAAATCTATCTTGGCATATGGGAGGTTTATTTTAATTTACAAAAGTATTGCTCTGTTAGAAAATAATGCATAATCAGTATAGAAAATATGGAAAATAGCAGAAAAGATGAAAAAAAAAAGCCAGTCAACTGTATTCCCACCCACAAGATTAACAACTGTTAACATTTTGGTTTATTTTTCCCCTTGTTTTGCAATGCATACTTTTTTTCACATAATTGTGAGCACATGGTATTATAGTTCAGCATTTACCTGCTGCCTGCTTTCATGAGAGCTTTGAGGAACAAACCTAGTGAAACTAGGACAAAAGCATTGGTCTGTCTCTCAAGCTTCCTCCTCCCTCCCCTCTTACTTTCTTTTTCCTGGAGCTCAACACCACCACCAATCAAGCCTAAAGACCATGAAGCCATTAGAAAGAAAAGCTATGAAACAAGGCTTGAAGTGACCATCCTCTTGAAGTGTCCATCCATCATCATGAAACTTATGTTGTCTCTTGCAGGTTTACACGAGATGAACCAATCCACAGCAACAGTTCAATTTCATCTTTGCAAAGGAGGTCGTGAATACAAATAGAGGCACTAAGGAGACTCAACTCTCTTCTAAGCAAGTAAATGACACCCCACCCAACCCTTACTGTATCACAGGAGATCTCCCATGCTGTGGCCATCTCCTCAATAAATGATTTCTTTAATATTATTAGTAGAATACACACAGTGACCAGTTCTCCAGAAAATGGAAGGCTGCTTGTCTGTTGTTAGGGCATGGTCATTAATACTGTAGGATCATTCTGGGCTGAATATTGTATTTTAAAAACCAATGATACATGTTGCACCATTCAGCAATGTGGAGCCTTCTTAAAGCATCAGGAAACAGAAGCTCCACCTATTCCAAAGTCCCCAGTGAGCAAAGGCAGAATGGTCAAGGGCTTGCAGATTTAAGTTCATAAAGATGCTGTGCATGGAAAATGTGCACTTACAATGCATATATGCTGTATTGGAGGAAATGCAATTAAATCCAACAAAGTCCAAAGCCCCACAGTTGGAAATGCTTTGTAAATGTAAGCTCCACATGTGTTCTGCAGGATTTCACAAGGCAGCACCTGAAGAAGTTGCTGAGGTGTTTGTTAAACGCAACACAAAAAGAGACCTGTTGCTAATACCCTTGTGAATCATAAGTCCCGATTTTCTCTATTATGTGCCGGTTATTAAAATGCCCTAGCCTCTCTTTTATATGGCTGGAAAAACCATGTTAAGAAAAAGGAATAAGTCACCTTACACCAGTTGTTGTTTGGATCTAGCCGTGACCAAAAGAACTACTAGGAAAAAAGCAGAAAGAAACAGATTAGGCATAGCCTGTAACATTAGT
This sequence comes from Phataginus tricuspis, assembly GCA_029783875.1. Classification (NCBI taxonomy): domain Eukaryota; kingdom Metazoa; phylum Chordata; class Mammalia; order Pholidota; family Manidae; genus Phataginus; species Phataginus tricuspis. The sequence continues at coordinate 127,502,541 of JAQQAC010016209.1, read as the reverse complement.
CACTAATGGCATCCTGTGGGAGAAGCAAATGCAATAAGGTGGGCATATAGTATGATGTCAAATTAACCCATTTTTTCAAGGGCTATCGTACTAAGAAAAGAAAAGTGAAAATATGTGTACTTGTGAATCCAAAGATTGAAAGTTAAGAACAAAGCTCTCAATTCATGCAATTTCCTGAAATGACCTGATGTTGAAGCAGCCAGCCCAGAAACATGAGACCAAGCACAACTCAACTCTTGTGGAAATACTGAGTGTCATGAAAAGACCATCTGGGAAGGAATAATTAGTTAAATGGATGTTTTTGTCGTTTTCTACCTTTGCCTTTATGAACAAGCACCTCTGAAGTGAACCAAAGTCGTAAAGGACAGGCACCATGTATAACAAATGTTAACAAGAGGGTACTAGTAAAGAAGTGATTGAACTCAAAGTCCCCTCTAAAGCTAACATTCACTGAATCTATTCATTTCTATCAAAACAGCCATGAATCTGAACACCCAATAATCTATCCAACACAGGAAAGACAAATAAACACAAAGAAATACTGTATCATCATACACTATCTTTTTTCTCAAATTTAGTCTTGCAGTTTCAAGATAACTGGAAAACACTGTGATGTCACTGTTTTTCATGCCAGGGGGTAGGAATTTACAAGATCATTCTTTAGACCATTCTGTAGTTTCTATTTGGAGCAGAGAAAAATAATATGGGAAGTTCTCTGTCAATTTCAGTTTGTCATCTTTCTATATCAAAAGCAGATGGGATTAGATGCAAACATATGGGAAGATATTTTTTTCTAAGCCTAAAATGTCTTGTATATTTGTGTACTTTCTCATTATTATAGAGGGCTGGGCTGTCACCTTAATGTAATTTCGTCTGGCACAAAGAGAGTGTCCAGCCCTAGGTTAATGCAGAATAAGGAAACAGCTTTACTAAGCAGGCTGTTTTTCCTTTTTTCCTCTACCCTCATAAAACTACTTTTGCACTGTGCTGAGGGAAGTTCCGGCTATACTTTTATGGTGCCTCTCAGCAAACTTTGGATAGGCTTACAGGATTTGTCATGGCACGACTGCTTGCAAAACTGATCTCTATGTTGCCTTCCCATATATATTCATACTCACCTCTCCTTTCTGAAATCTAATGAGGGTCTTTATTTGTCTCAGATTCTATCCAATCAGCATTTGAAGTTTGTTTGCCACAAAACATGTCTTGCCTTTCAAGAGGCCCTGAAGAATCTATCTATCCATCTTTTCTAGCTGCCACCACTAAATGTTTTAACATGAGATACTTTCTTGCATAGTTGGCAGGACTGGATTTTTTTTTCCCATATTCAATGGTGGTAAATTTGTTTTTTCTGTTCCTTTACACCCACTTCCCTGAATCACTCCTTCCTCAGTCTCAGCTAAGAACTCAAACAAGGTACCATTCCAGCTTTTTTTAATTAAAATGAAATTATAAAAGAGCTAGAAGAAAATATGAAATAGTCATGTTTACCAGGCTTTTGTAAGCACAAGAATAAAAGAAGAAACCATAAAATAAATGATGTATGAACATAACAACAATTTAAAAATATCATTCTTCTGTATGTTGAGACTGTAAATAAGAAGCTAGAAAAATATATTAGCCAAACAAATGTGACATACAAAAAAAGGTTAATATTGTTAATATACAAAGAACTTTTGCAAATAAATAAGAAAAAGACAAAGATTCTAATAGACAACTAAGCAAAGGACCATACACTGTTGATTGTCTAACCCAACAAACATTCCTGACCCTTCTCTCATGCCTACGTTACTGACAACTAGGGGCAGTAATGTGACACAATCTTGCAAGTATCTTCTGGAGGAGAGGAGCATTTCTAGAAAAAATTATGTTTTCTTGATTAAAGTACAGATATCACACATAGTCCTTACCTCAATCTTCCTGCCTTGGACAAGGATGGATGATTAAAGCTGGAGCACTTGTCTTGCAAATATGATATTATTGAGCTGCTGAACAAATACACCAGCAGCTGGCTACTTCCAAACTCCTGTTTGTGTGAAGAAAAAATGAAACCTTATTAGTTTAAGCCACTGTTAATGAGGGCTTCAGATACTTTGAGCCGAAAACATTCCTCACAGATGTTCTTCATATAATTAAGCAATTCATATCCAAAAAGTTAGATACAGGTAGACAATAAGCATAAACATTATTTTACCTCACAAGTAAAAAAATATGTTAAAAATCAAATAGCAACCTTGAAGTCATGATGCTAAGAAATAAGCCAGTCACAAAAGGACACATATCTTAGAATTTTAATTGTATGAGACACCTAGAATAGTCAAATTCACAGAGACAGAAAGTAAAATGGTGGTTGCCAGGGGATTGGGGGGAAGGAGGGAAGAATGGGGAATTAGTGTTTAATGGACAGAGTTTCAGGTTGGGAAGATAAGAAAGTTCTGGAGGTGGATATTGGTGATGATTGTACAACAATATGAATGTACTTAAAGCTGCTGAACTGTACACTTAAAAATTATTAAAGTGGTAAATTTTGCTATATACATTATACCACAACAAAAATACAATAAAATCAGAGAAAATAAAATAGCAAAGCAATACTATTTTTCAGTTTTCAAATTTGACTATATATTTCAAATATTTAGATTTTGTGAATGATGGTGCACAGTATTTCTACATGTGGAGAAACAAGGATTCTCACATGCCACTGGTGGGAGTATGAAATGGCCCAACCACTTTAGAAGAACTATGGCAAACTGTACCCAAAAATATAAATATTCATATCCTTTGGCACAGTGATGCTACTTCTAGGAATTTAGCCAATAAAATAATCAGAAATATAGAGAATGTTTTATGTCCAAAGATTTCACAGCATCATAATGTTTATAGCATCAAGTTTAAACAACCTGTGTGTCCAGAAATGGGTTTCTTTAAATGCATTGCTGTCCATGGCTTCAATGGAATACCATATTGTCATGATGAGCAATGATGTAGGTTCAGTGGCTCTTAAATTTTGCTGCATGTTTGAATTGCCTGGGGAGATTTTTTACCTCCCAGTGCTGCAATACCTCATATCCATTCAATCAGGACTTCTGGAGGTGGGGCCCAGACATCAGTACTTTGTAAAGCTCCCCCACCTCCATCGCCCAGTGATTCCAATGTGTAGCCAAGCTTAAGAACCACTGATGTAGATTTCTATTTATTGACATGGAAACAACATAAATATTCACTAGAATTTGTTTGATGATAAAAGCAGATTATAGAACAGTCTGTATAGCATGAGCTCATTTAAAAATATAAATGTGTGGGACTTCTGAGTAAAGATGATGGATTAAATACCGACATTTGCTTTTAATTCTTCCTGAAACTCCACTAAAACAATAAAGAGATCTTTTAAAGGTACAGCCTGACAAGGGAAAATAATGGGAAAAGAGAAAACAGCAATACAATTTTAGAAGCTAGAAAGCATTTATATATGGTGACTTAGTAGAACCAAGAAAGCCGAATCCTGACCAGACATTGATAGTAAGGGAACCCCAATTTACAAAGCAGAACCCCTACCCTTATGATAACCTAATTAGTTGAAAGCAGGTACCTCTGGCAAGATGAAAGAAAAAGGTCACTTGAAAGTTTATTTAGGGTGTAGTTAAAACTCTAAATCCCTTCCCTAACCCCAGCTGGAGCTGAATGTTTATTTTCTGGAGAAGGTAAAACAGGTCTCTAGACAGGAAGGCATCAGCCACAGTCGTGGGCTGAGGGAACTGTGGCTGAAAGCAGACAGCTTCAGGTGATGCTAAGATCTCCAGTTCTCTTCCCCTACTCAGTTCACAGAGCTGTGGTGACAAGAGTTATACCTTCCAGGCCGAGGTTCAGAAGAAATCTGATCATCACAAGATAAGAGCCATAAAGGTGCTTGTTCTGGGCTGAATGTGTCCTCCCCACACATTCAAATTCACATGTTGAAGTCCTGCCCTCAGTATCTCACAATGTGACTATATTTGGCAGGGTCTTAAAGAAGTAACTAAGGTAAAATGAGGTCATCTGGCTGGGCTCTACTCCAATTAAATTTGGACATAGACATGTACAGAGGGAAGACCATGTGAAGACACAGGGAGAAAATGGCTATTTACAAGCCAAGAAGAGACGTCTCAGAAGTCAATACTACTGATAGCTCATCTTGAACTACCAGCGTTCAGAATCAGGGGACAATAAATGTCTGTTGTTTAAGCCACCCACTCTGTAGTACTTTGTTACAGCAGCCCTAGCAAATTCATACAGTACCACTCTGCAGTGAACCTCTAGGTTAAATAAGGCCCACCCACATCTTCAGAGCTTCCACTTAACTTTTGGTCTTGGTCTGCTATTCTCAAACATCAGCAAACATCAAGGATTATCAGACAGCTGTGAAAGACATCCAACATGAAAAAATCCAAAGCAAGCAAGCAAAAACAAAAAAGATTAATAGAAAGCAGAGATTATACACAAAGGAGAGGGGAAAAACACTTCTAATGTACTGATTCAGGCTACAACATGGATGAAGTCTGAAAATATTATGCTAAGTGGAAGGAGCTCAGAAGGCCATATAATGTAGGATTATATTTATATGAAATGTTCAGAATGGACACAGTCATAGAGACAGAAAGTAGATTAGTGGTTGACAGAAGATGAGGGGTGGAGGAACAGGGAGAGACTGCTAATGGATACAGGGTTTCGGGGGGGAAATGATGAAAAGTTCTGGAACTAGATAATAATGATGATTACACAACCCTGTGAATACAATAAAAGCCACTGAACTTTATATATTGAAAAGGTGAATTTCATGGTATGTGAATTGTCTCAGCTGTTATAAAAATTGTATAAAAATATCAGAGATAAATGAAAACGTAGGATATATATCAGCTAGCTGTCAACAAGGAGCATCCAAAAAGAAAAAAATGGAGCTCCTGGAAATTAAATTACATTACGGTAAATTTTTTTAATTCCATAAAAGGATTGGTTATATAAAATTGAGAAAATCTCCCAGAAAGTGGAGCAAAAAGATAAAGAAACAAAATACCAGAAGAAAAAAATAAGAAAATCAGAGAACCAGTTGAAGAGATACAGCCTGAAAATGATAGCCGTGCAGTAAAGAGAATAGAGAAAAACAAGGAGAGTGTATTAGTTATCTATTACTGCAAACAAGTTCCCCCAAAACTTAGTGCCTTAAACTTAAACAACAATAATCACTATCTCTTGTGGTTTCTGTGGGACAGGAATTCAGAAAGGGCACAGTGGGAACTGTTTGTGATCCACAATGTCTGGGCCTCAGCTGGAAGGCTCCAAGGCTGGGGACTGGAATCATCTGAAGGCTCACTCATATGTCTAATGATTGGTACTGACTGTTGACTGAAGTCTACTCTGGGGATGTAAACTGGTACACTTACATGGCCTAAACTTTCTCACAGTGTGGTGGCTGAATTCCAAAAATAAGTGTTCAGAAAGAGAAAGAAAGAGAGACCTGGGCAGAAATCATATTTCCTCTTATGATCTAGTCTTGGAAGATGTACAATGTTTCTTGTGCCACATTCTGTGGTTTGAGGAAGTTACAATGTTCCACTCACGCTCAAGGGAAGGAAATATGAACTCTACCACTCCTTGGAGGAATGTCAAGGTTACATTGTAGGAAGTGTGTGTAGGATAGGGTATATACTGGTGTCATCATCTTTGGAAAATACAAACTGCTATAGGAAAAAAACTTTAAATATCAAAATACAAGAAAACTTTCGAGAACTGAAGGACATGAGGTTCCAACTTGAAAAGGACCATTAAATATCCAATCCAATAGTTGAAAATAGAACCATACTAAGTCATCTCACTAAGAAATTTCAGAATACTGAAGTCAAAAGGAAGATTCTTCAAGCTTCTTTTCTTCCCTATAGCTTTTCTTTCTAAATTTTTTATTAAGGTATTATTGATATACACTCTTATGAAGGTTTCACATGAAAAAACAATGTGGTGACTACATTTACCCATATTATCAAGTCCCCCCTCATAACCCAATTCTGTCACTGTCCATCAGTGTAGAAAGATGCCACAGATTCAATGTTAGCCTTCTCTTTGCTACACTGTTTTCCCCATGACCCCCCACACCACGTGTACTAAACATAATACCCCTTAATCCCCTTCTCGCTCCCTTCCCACCCACCTTCCCACACCTCTCCCCTTTGTTAACCACTAGTCCCTTCTTGGAGTCTGTGAGTCTGCTGCTATTTTGTTCTTTCAGTTTTGCTGCATTGTTATACTCCACAAATGAGGGAAATCATTTGGCACTTGTCTTTCTCCACCTGGCCTATTTCACTGAGCATAATATCCTCTAGCTGCATCCATGTTGTTGCAAATGGTAGGATTTGTTTCTTTCTTATGGCTGAATAGTATTCCATTGTGTATATGTACCACACCTTCTTTATCCATTCATATACTGATGGAAACTTAGGTTGCTTCCATATCTCGGCTATTATAAATAGTGCTGCGATAAACATAGGGGTGCATATGTCTTTTTCAAATTGGGCTGCTGCATTGTTAGAGTAAATTCCTAGGAGTGGGATTCCTGGGTCAAATGGTATTTCTATATTTAGTTTTTTGAGGAACCTCCATACTGCTTTCCACAATGGTTGAACTAATTTGCATTCCCACCAGCAGCGTAGGAGGGTTTCCCTTTCTCCACATCCTCACCAACATTTGTTGGTGTTTGTGTTTTGGATGTTGGCCATCCTCACTGGTGTGAGGTGATATCTCATTGTGGTCTTAATCTGCATTTCTCTGATGATTAGCGATGTGGAGCATCTTTTCATGTGTCTGTTGGCCATCTGAATTTCTTCTTTGGAGAACTGTATCTTCATATCCTCTGCCCATTTTTTAATTGGGTTATTTGCTCTTTGGGTATAGAGGCATGTAAGTTCTTTATATATTTTGGAAGTTAACCCCTTGTCGGATATGTCACTTACAAATATATTCTCCCATACTGTAGGATGCCTTTTTGTTCTGTTGATGGTGTCCTTTGCTGTACAGAAACTTTTTAGTTTGATGTAGTCCCATTAGTTCATTTTTGCTTTTGTTTACCTTGCTCGAGGAGATGCGTTCAGGAAGAAATTGCTCATGCTTATATTCAGGAGATTTTTTGCCTATGTTGTCTTCTAAGAGTTTTGTGGTTTCATGACTTACATTCAGGTCCTTGATCCATTTTGAGTTTACTTTTGTGTATGGGGTTAAACAATAATCTAGTTTCATTCCCTTGCATGTAGCTGTCCCGTTTTGCCAACACCAGCTGTTGAAGGGGATGTCATTTCCCCATTGTATGTCCATGGCTCCTTTATCATATATTAATCAACCATATAAGGTTGGGTTTATATCAGGGCTCTCTAGTCTGTTCCTTTGGTCTATGGGTCTGTTCTTGTGCCAGTACCAAACTATGTTGAGTACTGTGATTTTGTAGTAGAGCTTGAAGTTGGGGAGCAAAATGACCCCAGCTTTAATCTTCCTTCTCAGGATTGTTTTGGCTATTCGGGGTCTTTTGTGGTTCCATATGAATTTTAGAACGATTTGCTCTAGTTCGTTGAAGAATGCTGTTGGTATTTTGATAGGGATTGCATTGAATCTGTAGATTGCTTTAGGCAGGATGGCCATTTTGACAATATTAATTCTTCCTATCCATGAGCACGGGATGTGTTTCCATTTATTGGTATCTTCTTTAATTTCTCTCATGAGTGTCTTGTAGTTTTCAGAGTATAGGTCTTTCACTTCCTTGGTTAGGTTTATTCCTAGGTATTTTATTCTTTTTGATGCAATTGTGAATCGAATTGTTTTCCTGATTTTTCTTTCCGCTAGTTCATTATTAGTATATAGGAATGCCACAGATTTCTGCATATTAATTTTGTATCCTGCAACTTTGTTGAATTCAGATATTAGATCTAGTAGTTTTGGAGTGGATTCTTTAGGGTTTTTTATGTATAATATACTTTAATCTGCAAACACGCACAGTTTAATTTCTTCCTTACCAATCTGGATGCCTTTTATTTCTTTGTGTTGTCTGATTGCTGTGGCTAGAACCTCCAGTACTATGTTGAATAGAAGTGGGGAGAGTGGGCATCCTTGTCTTGTTCTCCTATAGCTTTTCTTTTTGAAACGTTCCAGTGCCCCACTGGGGAGACTATCCATCATTACACAACTCTGCTTTCTCTACTATCTCAGGAGACCATACTTGCCCCAGGTCAGTCAATGTACCCCTTATTCCTCAGCATGCTGCTTGGTTCACAGACAGACACATTTCAAAAATGAAGCCAAGCCCAGCTCTTTTTGAGGGACTGACATATAGACTGGTTATGCAAGGGCCTCTTCTAAGATTGTAAGTCAGGGACAATGTAAGCCTGTAGCTGCCAGGGGCTGTTTTTGCAGCCAAGTGTGAGATGCCTACTTGAGAATGAAGCTAACACTAAGAGAAGTAGAGCCAAAGATGGAAAGAGAAAGACAGAATTGAAATGATATCATTTGAATGCCTGGAACTAGCTCTACCTGTGGCCTTCCAAGGTTATGTGAGCCAACCAATCCCCTTTTTAGCTTAAGTTCATTTGAGTTTCTGTTACTTAAAACCAAGAGTTCTAACTAATTCAATAATTAATTACATTGGCATTTCAGAGGAGAATAATCATACGAGACAGTTATCACCAGAACATGCTAACTTTATTAGTTTTCCAAGGGTAGATTCCGATAGTAGCAAGCATTCCTAGAGCACTCAAAAAATTCAAATAAGTATAAATGCTTTATCTTCAGGATTTACTCACATTTCAATGAGATATTTTGAGGGAATAGAGAGAGATCCTATTAGTCTATCAAGTAATTTTGTATTTGTATTTGAAGATTAGTGATGTGTGCACAAAAGTTATTTTTAAAAGGCAGTGTTATTTTTGGAAATGGCATAGATCCTAAATGTGAACTCTCAGATATGTGTACAGCTGAAGACACAATCAAAGGAGAGTTGATAATTGGAATCTCTCAAAATTTTCAAACATTATTTCATAATCATTATAATTTACTGTCTGTATATATCTATTCTCCTCAGGGTATATTTTCAGAATTAAAAGAGAATAAAGTTTTCAAACACTGTTGGTGAACAGTGAGCTTATGTGGGACTCAGGTTAGTGTAAGGTTGTACTTCAGTGTTTTTCTTTTGGAAATTGAATATATGCATTTTTCTTTTAAGAACAGGGATAGGAGGGAAGGAGGGTGGGATGGAGGTAGGAGAGAGGAAGGAAAGGAAAAGTAAAGATCATCTAGGACTTGAATTATTTGTTAATTTATAAGCATAATTTCAAATTTTCAAGTACAAAAATACAAGGCAGAAGATCTTTGCATAATTATAATTTTATCAATCCAGGTTCACTAATGGATGTGTTTAAGGCTTCTTATAAGCAAATAGGAACTTAGGGGTATGTATTTCCCGACTACAGTAACTCAGAGGAAAGTTTTCAAAATCTGTTAGCTTTACCTTTGCAGCTAATTGTCATAGTGTTTCCAGAATAAAGAATAAAGTAATCCATGTATTACTAGATATATCAGAGGTCAATATAAATGGATTTGGAGCCATCAAAACACTTGTTCCAAATTTTTATTTTTGTTTATCTATGTCATTCACCATGGAGGACATAGAATCAAGTAAGGTTTTCAGGGGAGTTAAAAAACAAACAATATTCTAATCACCACACCATGATTCTTTGGAATTCACTTTCAAAAAAGTTAAAATATATAAAATTATTAGCTTCTGTAGTCATTTCTTAGATTAAAAGAAAGGTATATTCAGCATGGAGAAAACAACTAATGACTCTATAACATCTTACTATGCTGATAGACAGTGACTGCAATAAAGGGGGTGAACTCTGGATAATATGGGTGAGTGTTGAAACCACTATGTTGTTCATATGAAACCAGCATAAGATTGTATATCAATGATATACTGTTATCATATATGGTTAAAGTAAAAAAAGGTATGAGACATTGTTTTTTCATGTGAAACCGTCATAAGAGTGTATATCAATAATACCTTAATAAAAAATAAAATAATAAAATAATAAAAGGTATGAGAAAAAAAGAGAAGGAGGAATAGAGATAAAACTAGTAGGAAGGCAGAGCAATTCAAGATGGTGACATGAGAGGTGAGGCAGAGAGCTCCTCCCAAAACCACAAACAGTACAAAAATATAGTTAATAAATATAAATAACCTTCACACAGCAAAAGTAAGAAGGCTGCATACAGACCTCACGAACAGAGCAGACCTCAAGAAACAGGGTAACATATGAAAGCCTTAATCCGGCAGGACCCAAGCCCTTCCCCCACCCCAGCTCACCGGCGGGAGGAAGAGAAATGGAGCTGGAGAGGGGGTAGAAGCCTGGGACTACTGATCACCTAGCCTAGGACATCTGCTTTGAGAGCAGAATCCTATATTGTGTAGTGCCCTGGGTTTTGGGGAGCGCGGACAGGCACAGTGCTTGTGAAATTGACATTCCGGTCGTTTGTGGAGGAGGGGATCCACACCCGGCCGCTCTGTGTCAGAGGAAAGGCAGGGAGTCTGAGAGGCTTCCTAGCAGCGAAAGGGATGTTGAAGGGGCGGCATTTGCACAGAGCTCGCTGGACAGGAGAAGGGAAAGCTGGACAAGGTTGTCTGGGTGTGCTCTGCCCAGATGGTTGGGAACTTTGAGGAGCTTCAGGTGCTCCAACGCCCTGACTGCCTACTCAGCTCCAAGACTCCCCCACCCACTGTGACACACAGCCTGTCGACCCTTCCTACTGGCCTGCAGGCACCTGCTCGCAAACCCGCACTCACTGGGCAGGCATCAGCCCAGCCAGAGGGAGGCCCAGTCTACAACAGCTAGAGATGCAAAGCACAGAAGATTACCTGTGTGTGCTTGGCCCACTGGCTCTGACACTGGAGACAGGCACCACACACGGGAAGCAAGAAACAGATGCTTTCTCCTGCCAGGCACCAGCTCTGCTCCCCTATGTCCCCCAACCTAACTCGAGGGGCTGAGCAGCTCCAGAGACTGGAGTTTCTGCACACTAGTGGGCACCACACAGAAATATGAAACGTCAAAAGAACATGGTTCAGACCAAAATCTCACAAACCCCAGAAAGAGGGCCAAATGAAACCGAACTCACAAATCTTCCAGAAAGAGAGTTTGAAATAAAAATTATAAACATGCTTATGGAAGTACAGAAAAATATTCAAGACCTCAGGAACGAATTTAAGATGGAGATTCAATCATTAAGAAATTCCATATTTGAAATGCAACATACAATGGAGGGATTAAAAAGCAGATTAGACGTAGAAGAAGAGATGGTAAATGGAATCGAAATTAGAGAAGAGGAATACAAAGAAGCTGAGGTGCAGAAAGAAAGAAGGATCTCTAAGAATGAAAAAACATTGAGAGAACTGTGTGACCTAGCCAAACGGAACAATATTCGCATTATAGGGATATCAGAAGAAGAAGACAGAGAAAAAGGGATAGAAAGTGTTATTGAGGAGGTAATTGCTGAAAACTTCCCCAATCTGGGGAAGGAGATAGTCTCTCAAGCCATGGAGGTGCACAGATCTCCCAACACAAGGGACCCAAGGAAGACAACATCAAGACATATAATCATTAAAATGGCAAAGATCAAGGATAAAGACAGACTTTTAAAAGCAGCTAGAGAGAGAAAAAACATCACATACAAAGGAAAATCCATCAGGCTATCATCAGACTTCTCAACAGAAACCTTACAGGCCAGAAGAGAGTGGCATAATATATTTAATGTAATGAAGCAGAGGGCCTTGAACCAAGAATACTCTACCCAGCAAGGTTATCATTTAAATTTGATGGAGGGATTAAACAATTTCCAGAAAAGCAAAAGCTGAGAGAATTTACGTCCCACAAACCACCTCGACAGGGCATTTCGGAGGGACTCCTATAGATGGAAGTATTCCTAAGGCTAAACAGATGTCATCCAAGAGAAGACAAAGAGTACAGAATATGATTCATAGCATACAAAGAATGGAGGAGGAAGAAAAAGGAGGGAAAAAAAAGAACCATTAGGTAGTGTTTGTAATATTATATGAAGTAAGTTAAATTAGACTGTAAGACTGAAAGGTAATTGCCCTTGAACCTTTGGTAACCACAAATCTAAAGCCTGCACTGGCACTAAGTACACACATATCGATAATCACCCTAAATGTAAATGGTCTGAATGCACCAATCAAAAGACACAGAGGTACTGAATGGATAAAAAAACAAGACCCATCTATGTGCTGCCTACAAGAGACTCACTTCAAGCCCAAAGACAGACACAGACTGAAAGTAAAGGGATGGAAAAAAATATTTCATGCAACTAACAGGGAGAGAAAAGCAGGAGTTGCAGTACTTGTATCAGACAAAATAGATCTCAAACAAAGAAAGTAACAACAGACAAAGAAGGACACTACATAATGATAAAAGGGTCAGTCTAACGACAGGATATAACCATTATAAATATCTATGCACCCAACACAGGATCACCTACATATGTGAAACAAGTACTAACAGAATTAATGGGGCAAATAGAATGCAATGCATTCATTTTAGGAGACTTCAACACACCACTCACTCCAAAGGACAGATCAACCAGACATAAAATAAGTAAAGAGACAGAGGCACTGAACAAAATATTAGACAGATGGACCTAACACACATCTACAGAACGCTCCATCCAAAAGCAACAGGATACACATTCTTCTCAAGTGCACATGGAACATTTTCAAGAATTGATCATATATTAGGCCACAAAAAGAACCTCAGTAAATTCGAAAAGATTGAAATTGTACCAACCAGCTTCTCAGATCACAAAGGTATGAAACTAGAAATAAATTACACAAAGAAAATTAAAAAGCATACAAACACATGGAGGCTTAACAACATGCTCCTAAATAATCAATGGATCAATGACCAAATAAAAACAGAGATCAAGCAATATATGGAGACAAATGACAACAATAATTCAACACCACAAAATCTGTGGGATGCAGCAAAAGCTGTGCTAAGAGGGAAATATATTGCAATACAGGCCTACCTCAGGAAAGAAGAAAAATCCCAAATGAACAGTCTAAACTCACAATTAATGAAACTAGAAAAGGAAGAACAAATGAGGCCCAAAGTCAGTAGAAGGAGGGACATAATAAAGATTAAAGCAGAAATAAATAATATTGAGAAGAATAAAACAATAGAAAAAAATCAATGAAAGCAGGAGCTGGTTCTTTGAGAAAATAAACAAAATAGATAAACGCCTAGCCAGACTTATCAAGAAAAAAAGAGTCTACACACATAAACAGAATCAGAAATAAGAAAGGAAAAATCACTATGGATACCACAGAAATACAAAGAATTATAGGAGAATGCTATGAAAAATTATATGCTAACAAACTGGATAACCTAGAAGAAATGGACAACTTTTTAGAAAAGTACAACCTTCCAAGGCTGACCCAGGAAGAAACAGAAAATTTGAATAGACCAATTACCAGCAAAGAAATTGAACTGATAATCAAAAAACTACCTAAGAACAAAACTCCAGGAACAGATGGTTTCACTGCTGAATTTTATCAAACATTTAGTGAAGACCTAATACCCATCCTCATTAACGTTTTCCAAAAAGTAGAAGAGAAGGGAATATTCCCAAACTCATTCTACGAGGCCAACATCACTCTAACACCAAAACCAGGCAAAGACACCACAAAAAAAAGAAAATTACACACCAATATCCCTGATGAACACAGATGCAAAAACATTCAACAAAATATTAGCAAAATGAATTCAAAAATACATCAAAAAGATCATCCATCATGATCAAGTGGGATTCATCCCAGGGATGCAAGGACGGTACAACATTCGAAAATCCATCAACATCATCCACTACATCAATAAAAAGAAAGACAAAAACCACATGATCATCTCCAAAGATGCTGAAAAAGCATTCAACAAAATTCAACATCCATTCATGATAAAAACTCTCAACAAAATGGGTATAGAGGGCAAGTACCTCAACATGATAAAGGCCATATATGACAAACCCAAAGCCTACATTATACTTAACAATGAGAAGCTGAAAGCTTTTCCTTTAATATGGGGAACAAGACAAGGATGCCCACTCTCCATACTTTTATTGAACATAGTACTGGAAGTCCTAGCCACAGCAATCAGACCACACAAAGAAATAGAAGGCATCCAGATCGGCAAGGAAGAACTCAAACAGTCCTTGTTGGCAGATGACATGCTATTGTACACAAAAAACCATAAAGAATCCACTCCAAAACTACTAGATCTAAAATCTGAATTCAGCAAGTTGTGGGATACAAAATTAGTACACAGAAATCTGTTGCATTCCTATACACTAACGATGAACTAGCAGCAAGAGAAATCAGGAAAACAACTCCATTCACAATTGCATCAAAAAGAATAAAATACCTAGGAATAAACCTAACCAAGGTTGTGAAAGACCTATATTCTGAAAACTACAAGACACTCCTAAGAGAAATTAAAGAGGACACTAATAAATGGAAATTCATCCCATGCTCTTGGATAGGAAGAATAAATACTGTCAAAATGGCCATCTTGCCTAAAGCAATCTATAGATTCAATGCAATCCTATCAAAATACCAACAGCATTCTTCAATGAACTAGAGCAAATGGTTCTAAAATTCATATGGAACCACAAAAGAGCAATGAATTTTAGAACCAAAGCAATCCCGAGAAGGAAGAATAAAGCTGGGGCAATTATACTCCCTGACTTCAAGCTCTACTACAAAGCTACAGTAATCAAGACAATTTGGTACTGGCACAAGAACAGACCCATAGACCAGTGGAACAGAATAGGGAGCCCAGATATAAACCCAAGCACATATGGTCAATTAATATATGATAAAGGAGCCATGGATATACAATAGAGAAATGACAGCCTCTTCAACAGCTGGTGTTGGCAAAACTGGACAGCTACATGTAAGAGAATGAAACTGGATTAATGTCTAACCCCATACACAAAAGTAAACTCAAAATGGATCAATGACCTGAATGTAGTTCATGAAACCATAAAACTCAGAAAAAAATATAGGCAAAAATCTCTTGGACATAAACATGAGCAACTTCTTCATGAACATATCTCCCTGGGCATGGGGTACAAAAGCAAACATGAACAAGTGGGACTATATCAAACTAAAAAGCTTCTGTACAGCAAGGGATACCATCAGTAGAACAAAAAGACATCCTACAGTATGGGAGAATATATTCATAAATGACATATCCGATAAGGGGTTGACATCCAAATTATATAAAGAGCTGATGCACCTCAACAAACAAAGAGCAAATATGCCAATTAAAAAATGGTCAGAGGATCTGAACAGACACTTCTCCAAAGAAGAAATTCAGATGGCCAACAGGCACATGAAAAGATGCTCCACATCACTAGTCATCAGAGAAATGCAAATTAAAACCACAATGAGATATCACCTCACACCAGTGAGGATGGCTGCCATCCAAAAGACAAACAACAACAAATGTTGGAGAGGATGTGGAGAAAGGGGAACCCTCCTACACTGCTGGAGGGAATGTAAATTAGTTCAACCATTATGGAAAGCAGTATGGAGGTTCCTCAAATAACTAAATATAGAAATACCATTTGACCCAGGAATTCCACTCCTAGGAATTTACCCTAAGAATGCAGGAGCCCAGTTTGAAAAAGACATATAGACCTCTATGTTTATCACAGCACTATTTACAATAGCCAAGAAATGGAAGCATCCTAGGTGTCCATCAGTAGATGAATGGGTAAAGAAGAAGTGGTATATATACATAATGGAATATTATTCAGCCATAAGAAGAAAACAAATCCTACCATTTGCAACAACATGGATGGAGCTAGAGGGTATTATGCTCAATGAAATAAGCCAGGGGGAGAAAGACAAGTACCAAATGATTTCCCTCATATGTGGAGTATAAGAACAAAGAAAAAACTGAAGGAAGAAAACAGCAGCAGACTCACAGAACTCAAGAATGGACTAACAGTTACCAAAGGGAAAGGGACTGGCAAAGATGGGTGGGAAGGCAGGGATAAGGGGGAAAAAGGGGCATTACAATTAGTACACATAATGTAGTGGGTATGGGGGTTGGGTGCAGGGATACAGGGAAGGCAGTATAACACAGAGAAGACAAGTAGTGATTCTATAACATCCTTGTACTCTGATGGACAGTGACTGCAATGGGGTATGTCGTGAGGACTTGATAATAGGGGGAGTCTACTAACCATAATGTTGCTCGTGTAATTGTATATTAATAATTGCAAAATAAAAAAAATTAAAAATTAAAAAAAAAACTGGATCAAAAAGTCAATGTAACAAACCCAACTCCCACATTGGGAATCAGGGATATAAAATGACACGCTGTATTAGAAAACGAAGGTGAGTTAGGAAAAAAACTTTGTTGGCGGTCAGTCACAAAAAAAAAATAAAGGATTATCAACTTCTCAAAATCAATGTAAAAAAAAACTAGTAGGAAGGAAAGAGATTAGAGAATTCTAATTGTCTCAAAAAAAAGTATATTAAAGCACATATTCCCTGTGATTTATAGGACCTACAGAGCTGTTCTGACTCCGACACTGCTAAGTATTTTATATATTTTATCAAGTCACAAAATTCTGTGTAGTAAGTACTATTATTGTTTGCATTTTAGAATGGAGGAAACAGGCAGAGAGTTATTAAGTAAATTGCCAGAGGCCTAACAGCTTAGTAAGTAGAGGAACCAAGGTCTCAACCTCCAGCACTATGGTCCCATAATCTTAACCACCTCTCTATAGTGCCTAAAACTCAGAACTGGTTTAAAAATGCCCTCTAGATATAGCAGGTCAGTATGAAAAAAAGTCTGTTCATCCTGTCTTACAGAAAGTTACACTTAATATGAAAGTTGGAAATACCAACTGCCTAATAATATAAAATCTCCTTCGATTCAGTAAACATTATTCAGATCAAATCATTTCTAAGAATGTGAAATATATGGATATTTCATTGTTATAAATATCCAATTCAAAAGAATAAGGGAACATCTAGGTCTAATTAATCATTAAAAACTTTATATTTCCATATTCAAAAAGCAATCAGATTTACTCTGTCCACAATCAGCTAAGAATGAATTATGGTATTTCATGCATATTAGTTAATCACAACACATAACAGAAAGCAGCTTTCCCTGTCTTTAATTTTATCAAAGTAATGAACGTTAAGTGGTAATAAACCAAAAGGTACAGAAAATCCTAGGATGAAAGTCTAGAGACCCCTGCCCACCTCACCCCATCCCAACCCTAAACCCACTTCTCAAAAGCAATCCATTTTCACTGTTCCTCTTTTTAGTTTTCTGGAAGTATGGATGATATGCTTAGACATCCATTTCTTGATTTGCATCTGTTGATGCCCTGATAGCCCTTCTATGAAAGGAGCACTTAATTTACAAGATCCCTCTGGCCCTCTCTCATCTTCCTGATTGTTATCTTTGCTATTTTTAGTTCTTTCTCTGGTTACCTTGGTAACTTTAAATATTGTACTTAACGCTCTATTTATAGTTCTATCAACTTTTGATAGTATCTCTTGGACAGAATGTAAGCACAAGCAATATTGACAATATAGAAGGTAGAATGTAGACAGGGCTGGCTTCCTGGGCATGCAACCTGTGCAATCACACAGAATCTGAAAGCACCAAGTACTTGGTTTAATGATCTGTCATCATTGCTTTGAAATCCTTATTATATTAAAGAAAATCTTAAAAATGGAAAGAGACATCTTCTTCATGGTGAAGTGATCCATAATTCAATGTAATTCCAACTAAAATCCCAACAGGTTTTTAAAGGAACTCAATGGATGCATTCTAAAATGTATATGCTCTAGAATGTCCAATGTTTGCCTCTGCTCTATCAAATGTCATAAGTTATGATAAAGCAATGATAATGTGATATTGGTATAGGGATAAAGAACTGAAAAGTGAAACAGAACAGAGTGTAGAGAAACAGACCCATGAATATATTGAAATGATGTATATCAGGAGTGGTGTGACAGAAACAGGATTATTTAACAAATGGTGCTAGAACAATTGGATATCCTATCATATGCCATACACAAATATCAGTTGCTGTTTTAAAATAGAAAAACAGAATTTTAAAAAACTTAAAACACAGTATAGGAGGATATCTTTATAAAGTCAAATAAAGGAAGTATTTCTTAAATAACACATAAAGCAATGACAATTAAGAAAATATCGATAAATTTGACTCCATTAAAATTACTAACTTTTGTTCATCAAAAAAGAAGGTAAGTGATAAGCTGGGAGGAGATACTTGCAAGAAATATATCTGATTGAATTAATATTAAAATATTAATATCTAGAATATATAAAGAACTCTTACAAATCAATAAGAAAAGAAAGAACCAGAAAATTGGGGAAGAGACATTAACAGTCATTTCATAGAAGAAAAATTAATGGCACATAATCATGAACAGAGATATTCATTCACACTAATAATCAGAGTAATACAAATTATACCACAATTAGATATCATTTCACATCCACTAGGTTGTCAAAAATTCAGAAATATGATATCAAATGTTTGTTAAGATGCAGATCACTGGGGACTGCTGGCAGACACACAAACAGTATGCTTTGGAAAACAACTTGGCACTATGTTATAAAGTTTAGCACTCATATACTCTGTAAAGCATTAATTTTTTCCTAGGAATATTGTGTGTATGTGTGTGTTCTCGCATCTGTCTACCATGCTCATACATACACAGTTCATAATAGCACAAAATAAAAATGGAAAAATGTTTAAAATGTTCAACAGGTGAATATAGACAAATCATCATAAATTTAGCCAATGAAATATTTATTACACAGCAGAGAAAATGAATTTACTATAACTACATGCAATATGAATGAATCTTATAAGTAAAATACTGAGTGGAAAAAACAGTCACAAGATTATTTCAGTATTTCATTTATGTAAAGCTCAAAAATAAACAGAGATCTGTGTAAACACAAAATTCAGGATACTAGCTACCTCTGGGGGAAGGAGTACACAGGTGGATGCACCATCAAGATGCCTAGCTGAAGTAGACAAATTTCATTTCCTGGAAGATGAAAATTTTCTAGTTCACTTTTCATTTAGAGTACCTTCTTTTATGCAGGGGTCTCAGTTCAATTCTCCAGTTATGCAGTCTCAAGGGCTTATGTCCTGGCACAGACATTGTATTCTAAACCCTCTGTTACTGAGATTGGCAAGCATGACAGTGATAGCTTCAGCCCCAGCACCAGTTTACCTTTCTGGTTTTCAGCTTCATTTGGTTTATTCCCTAAAAATTGCCCTTATTTAATTTTGAACTCAGATATGCTTTGAGAGGATGTTTGTAATAGTTTATCCAACATTCTCTGGTGAATTTTGCCATAGTACATCTTAAATCACTCTTCCAATCTATTGCATGAAACTGATCTTTTCCAGTTTTCCACCTCTACTTAGGTCAATTTTGGTCATATATTAAAAAGAAATCAGTAGTGCCTCTACATTTTTAGATCTGCTGCCAAACACATGTATGTAATATCAACTTACAATTCTATCATTACATGTAACATGAGTTTATGTTTCCTCTCTGCTTATGAATTTTAAGTTTTTGTTTTTTCTACTTTTTCCCTTAATCAGTCTAGCAAAGGGTTTATCTAATTTGTAGGTATTTCCAAAGAAATTTTTATGTGATCCACTACTGTTTTTGTTTTCTAATTAATTTTAGCTTTTGTTTTTCTAAATTACTTTTCTTAGTTTCTCCTGATTTCTTTCATTGTTCTCTTTCTAATATATCATAGATGAGTACTTAGTTTCTCTATTTTTTTATCATTTAAGGCCATGAATTTTCCTCTGAGAATATTTATTTTGGTATGGATTCCTCCCATTGCTTTCTAAATAGTTTTTAATTTTTTTCTTTGATCCAGAGATAATTTAGGAATGCATTTTATAATATCTAAGTAGATAAGTCATCTTTATCTTATTCATTTGAAATGTTATTTAAATTGGATCAGTGAATATATACTACTTTTGAAACAGTGTTGCAACTTTCTTTATGAACTAACTCATGATTGATAGTGTAAATTACTTCCTGCCTTACCCCCACAAAATAATATGCTTACCAATTCACACATGGCTACTAACTCAAGTATCTTTATTATGTTATTCAAATCCTCTATGTATCAGACAGGAATTGTGTTCAGTTGCTAGAAAGAGAACTAATATGACAGTAGTTTAAACAAAACAGAGGCTTATTTCCTCTCACATGCATAAAAGCAAATTTGGTAATAGATAGCCCAACTGATATGGCAGTTTTATGATGTTATTAATACTCTGGGTTCCTTTTCACTTTTTGCTTTGCAGTTTTGAGGGCTAGTTTTCATGCTCAACAACCAATCTATTTTCAAAATGGGCAAAAGATTTTAGTTTACACAAAAAGATATACAAATGGATAATAAGCACATAAACTCAAAGTGACTACTCATCAGAGAAGTACAAATTAAAACCCAAATATGTTATCACTACATGCCTATTAGAATGGCTATTTTTAAAAATGACAGTACCAAGTGCTAACAAAAAAGCTGAGCAACATGCATTGGTGGAAATGCAAAACAGTATAGCCACTTTCGAAAATAGGTTGGCAATTTCTTATAAAGTTATGTATTCTTTACCATATGACCCAGCAATCCCACACCTGGCTTTTTATTTGAGAGAAACAAAATCTTGTATTCACACAAATAATATCTCCACACAAATGTTTATACCAGGTTTGTTCATAATCTCCCAAAATAGAAAACAACCCAAATGGCCTCCAAATAGCCAGTGGATAAACAATGGCACATGTGCATATGAATGCAATGTAATATGCTCAGCAATACAAAGTAATGAACTAACACATGCAACAACAAGAAAGAATTTCAAATACATTTTGCTAGGTGCAAAAACTCAGACTCAAAAGGCTGCATATTGTATGATTCCATTAATAATAACATTCTGGAAAGGGCACAACTGTAGGGAAAGAAAACAGATCAGAGTAGTTGCCAGGGGCTGGGAGTGAGAGGGAGAGGTTGTGGTTGTACAACTGTGACCATTTGTCAAAACTCATAGAACCATACACTAAAAAGACTACATTGTACTTTATATAAATTACACTTCAATAATTAAAAACAACACAAAGAAACAAAATAACCCAATTTTTCACTCCGTAGTTACTTCTCTATCACCACAGTGATAAAGTGCAAAGTTCATGCCTTCCAAGCAATCTAGTGAACACAACCCATAAGAGATTTAAGTAAGGGATACAGCTTTCCCAGAACTATAACAGGCCAACCAGGGGTTGAAATTGCTACTCGCTTGAATGGGACCAGAGCCAGTAATGTATTCTTCAGGAATTTAACTGCCATAGATTAATCCTTTCCTAGGGGCTGGTAATACTAGAAGTTCTCATTTTGCATATCTAATCAGCACCTGCTTTCAGCAGCATTCTGGCTTTGGGACCAGGCTCTGTCAAGCTAGTCTCCCCAGAGTTCAGTTTTACAAACAATTGGTTTTTTTTTTTTTTGTAATTTTACATCTTCCCTGTGCCTATGCTCAGATTCTTCTCTGAGCCCTGGAGCTGAGGAGTGCAGCTTCTCTTCCATCAGGTCCTGTCTGACTTTCTTAGCCTGTCTGACTCATGACATCTTTCCCCTTGGTTGGCTCTGGCTATGCATAAAGAAGAAGCCCATTGTACCAGGCAGGGTGGGGAGGTGGGAGTTGTCAGATGGTTTGCTGGATTTCCCCTTCCTACTCTCTCCTCTGCTGTGTGTCCAATGCCAGAACTACTGCTTGCACAGTAAATACAATTGATTTCATGCTGTCCGATACTGTCCATTTCACATCCCTTCCATCTTTTACAACTTGCATTTCCCCAACTTTTATTAAAGGGAAAATCTAAATTCTCTATTTTCCAGCTCAGATACCTCAGCCTCAAGGCAAAATTTTATAATGTTCTAAGAGGAAGAAAACAAAAGTAAACAAACTATTCAATAACAGCTGTTTGGATAAATTGATAAAAACTGCCCCTTCTCCCCATCTTAGTTGCATCCCACTATAGAAAGATTATCTTCTCCCTTAAATAAAATCTTGCCTGAATCAAAATAAATAAAGTGCTTCATTTTTAAAAGTTATACTTCTTTTAATCCTTTAGGTAAATTGTACCAAGGCCATTTCAGTTCAGAACATGTGGAGAGCACAGATCATTGTGGAATGTTGAAACTTAGAGATCAATTGCTCATACCCATTAAAAGTCCAAACATCATCTGATCTACATGACCAAAATGCATACATACACTCATTCATCTTCTAAGCAAAATGCCCAACAGAAATTGCTTTTCATACCACTAACCAATGGAAATTTCATGTCTCATTTATATATATACTTTTTTTTGGAAGGTCACATTACATGTGGAAGATCATTTCTGAATCCATGTCCTCTGACCATTACTTCAAAACAGAAGAACTCACTTATATATATCACAGAGCTCAAAGATTCCAGCTGCATTTAAAGGGGAAAGGTTTAGTATACATTTTTAAAGAGTTACTTCTAACAATTTTTAACTTAAAGCCCATTTCCTCTTTAGCCACTTCCTCAGGGAAAGTTAATAAAAACAAAGCTTTTTAAACTTCACTGGTATTACTCTGATTCCTTCCTACATTTAAAACTTCAGGTATGTTTCAATCCCCCGTTTTGTCATCTCTGTATTTGACACCATTTCTCAAGAGTTACAGCCTTTTCATCTCTGCTGTCACTATTTCTTACTTCTAAAAGCCCTGGTTGCTATCAAATCCCAGCCTGAAACAAATGACCCCAATAAATTAGGTCACAAGGTTGTCCTCAAGACATCCCTAATTTCCAGTGTTAGCACCTGCAGTATCAACCTGGGCACCCATTTGAGACACCTATCCAGGCCTCTGCCTGAATATCAGGCTTTCCCTCTGTCTCACCTAAGGGTTTCAGCCCCAAGAAAGTTCACTATGAATTCCGTGCAATGGAAAAATGACAAATGAACAGTACTGGGGTAAAAGGGTTTATACCCGGATTTATTCTTATGGTGGCAGGTCAAGCACTAGAATCCCATCACCTCAAGGCAAGTCTGCATGCAGCAAGCCTCCAAGCCTTGCCTCACAGCCCCAGAGAACTGGGCAGAGATCTTTATACAGAGTCAATAAATACCCATTACCCACATGTGTGCAAGCGGGTGTCTGCAAGCATTGCACATGCACAGTGGGCAAGCAGACCAGATAGGTTCAAGTGAGAATCCTGGCCATGGAATTTCCATTTTTCTACAGTCTACCCTTCCAGGATTCCCGCCTCACAGTCTATGTGCTCTCAATCTTCATCAGTGGTCACTGTGAGAGAAAGCTGGAGCATTGTAATCAGATTCCACAACAGCAACAGAGGCTACAACAAAAATTATAATACAGATAACAATGGAAATTATGATAATCTTCAAGCCTGAGGAGATTGATTGCTACCAAGTGGTCATTCCAGATGTACCCAAACCAGTTCTACTCAGATGAGTTCATGACTCACACTTTCTGTGCACATACCAGCAGGCAGCAGTTTTTACTAGGGTGTGTGCCCAGTTCACACAGACATGAGAGGAGATTAACCTTAAGGGCAAAAAGACACATGTTTTAGTGACACTAACATAGGCAAATCTTGTCCATCAGGGAGAATGTATGCAAGAGAGTGGTCCTGTTATAGGACCAAGGCAGGAAAGGGGTCCTGTCCAACTCCTCTCCCTGTAGAGGTTACAGAGGGTTCTGTACATAGTGCTACTGGAGGGGCATGCACTGGCCATAATAATAAAGCAAATATCCCCAGTAAGATGCTCCTACCTTCCAGCCATTTAGGGTACAAAACCTTGATCTTTGAGGGCCACTCTGCCATTACTACAGGAACACACAGAAGGCCAGCCTCCAGGTATTGCCCCAAGGTGCCAGAAGGACAGGCCACCACTGGGCCATGTGTCCAAATGTCCAAGACTATATCCACTCAACAGAGTGTCCAGGGTTTACTGCAGTAGGTGCTGGCAGCAAGATATTATTCTGGTGGTCAAACTCCAGCTTCAACGATTCCTCCTTGGTTTGTACTTGCATTTGTATAGGGGAGAGGCAGCAATGTGTGTTAGCATGCCTATGGGGCTCATTCAAATGTCATAGCACTATCCATGAGCAGGCTGACCATCCACAGAGACTACTGGTGTCTGTCTTCAGGCCATATTTTAACAAACCGTTGTACCTCTCTATCATGCCCACCATAGTAAAATTATATGGTACATGAAACTTCCATTTGATCCCTAAGTGTTGCTCCCATTCTTGTAGTGCATGTCCAGGAATATGAGTGCCCTGATCACTCTCAATTACCTGTGGTCGGCCATAGGCAGCAAAGAGAAGCTCCAGGCCTCCTTTGGTCATCTTCTGGTCTGCACACGGGTAGGAAAAGCAACCAGAAGTCCAGTAGCTGTGTCCACCCAAGTCATGGCATATCAGTACCCTTATGACATGGGCAGAGGCCCAATATAGTCTATCTGCCACCTGCTGAGAGGCATCAGCCACTTAGCTATCACTCAAAGCTGCTGTGGGACACTGTGTAAGCCCCATTTAGAGCACACAATGCCCTCTTTCCAGGTTCTGCTGACTTCTTCAAAGGTCAAAAGCAGGCCCCACCAACAGGCTACAGCCCACATTGTCTTCTGCCCTGCATGCAACAAACACTGAAGTAACCATTGGGCCACATCAGAGGCAGGCTTTCCTTCTAGCCAACGTACCTGGGCCAATTCATCTCCTTCATTGTTTCCTGGGGATGCCAGTGGCAAATGGCCTGTCACATGATAAACTGTAACTGTTTTAGTCTGACCACAGGCCCATATGTCTTGCCACAACTCTTGCCACCAAAGGGGTTGGTGACTAACCATTCAGTCAGCATGGTACTATGTCGGTAGTTATAATAGAGTCAAGCTTTGATAGACGGCCCAGTTGTCAGTGTAGACAACTAGTGGAGAGGGCTCCTGAATGATCACAAGCCACACTGCCTGCAACTCTGCCCATTGACTGCTCTTCTCCTCAACATCTTTCATCTATATATTGTCTCAATCTTAGGATAGAAAGCTATGGCCTTCCATTTTGGGGGCTGCCCATGGCTGGAGTCATCTGTGTACCAGGCATCTTTGGGTACAGGGGCTCTATCCTCCCAATAAGGGCACTCTGCTACTAATGGCTCCAAAGCAAATTATTCCTGCCTTTCACTGGTATATTTCACTGGCCTCAACAAGTGTTGGAGTTCTTCACTCAAGGGGCTAGTAGAAAAGGTGCTACACTACCGTAGGTACGTGCCCCACTTGGCCACACCACTCCACTGCTTTAGGGTCTAGTTTCGTACCCACCACATGATAGGATAGCTGTTATTACCTTTATCAGAGCCATTGTGGTGATGTGCTCCATAGCCAGCAAGGTGTGGTACACAGCAGCTAATTGTTTCTCTATTAAGGTGTATCATACCTCTGCTCCTTTCCAGAGTTGTGACCAGAATCCAATAGGTTGGCAAGTTCATTCAAAACACTGCCAGAGACCCCTGCCATAACCTCTTCAGTCACAAGAACATCCAGCTCACAGGGCCTTGATGGGTCTATCACACTCAAGGCCTGCACTGTGCTGACTGCTCATTTTGCAGCAGTAAAAGCAGATGCACATGTCTCATCCCAGTCCCACCTGAAGCTTTCATACCAAATGGTGTAAGGGCTTCAGAATTTGTGCCAAGTGTGGAATGAACACTCTCCAGGAGCCTAGAAGACCCAAAAACTCCTGTAACAATGACACAGTTTGAGGGATACCATGCATCTTTGGGTACAGGGGCTCTACCCTCCCAATAAGGGCACTCTGCTACTAATGGCTCCAAAGCAAATTATTCCTGCCTTTCACTGGTTCCAGGATAACTTTGGTCTTACCCAACCAGACGACCCCCAAAAATTTGACTGACAAACCAGGTCCCTGAACCTTGGTGCTGTTCACAGCCCATCCTTTCTCCTGTAGATGCTGCAGCAGTCTAGGTGCTGCACCTTCTAGATCTGAAAAAGAATCTGACATGAGCATGACATCATCAATATAATGGTACAGCCACACCATTGGCAGTTTCTCCCATGCTGCCAAGTCCTGGGCTACGAGTCTGTGACAGATGGTGGGACTGTGGGGGTACACCTGTGGAAGGACAGTGAAAGTCCATTGCCATCTATCCCACATGAAAGCAAACTGTTCCTGACTTTCCTGTTCTATGTCAATGGAAAAGAAGACATTAGCAGGATCTACAAAATAATGATATATCTGGAGTTCACAACTGAGGCTGTCCATAAGGCCTGCAATAGAAGGGATGGCAGCATGCAGAGAGGGTATGACTTCATTCAGTTCTCTGTAGTCCATGTTCACAGGACAGGAGCCATCAGGCTTTTTTTTCACTGGCCACACTGGGGAATTGAAAGAATCATGGGTGGGATTTATTTTATAATACCCACCTTCTCCAGTTCCTGGAGGGTTTCTACAATTTCTTTATGCCCTCCAGGCAATTTGTATTGTTTGGTATTAGTCACCCACTGAGGCACAAGCAAAGTTACAGGTGGGTGCTTAGCATGTCCCCTCAGAACTGCCTTCACCACACATATCCTCAGTTTGAACTCACCTGCAGTGGTCTGCAACCATAGGCCCTATAAGACATCTATCCCAAACATATATTTGGGGATGGGAGAGATCTACACAGTACACTCCTTTGCAGTAGACACCCTATTCCTAACAGCATTTGGGCTTGTTTCATTCTGATAGCCTTACCCCCATGTCTACCTATAACAGCAGGAGTCCCAGGAAACTGCTGAGGGTTGCCATAAATCAGTGAACATTCAGCTCCTGTGTCTACCAGAGCCAGGACACATTGCAAATTCTCTGGGAACCAATGAATTGATATTTCAACACATGACCTCCAATCCCCACCCAGTCACCCAAGGCCAGTGCCTTGACTCTCCCCTCAATCAAACTGTAACACCCAATCATCTTCTTGTGAGAGTCTGGGCAGTATCAGCTCACTCTCCAGCAGGAAGTCTTGCAGACACATGGGCTGGACTTGTGGATTTCTCTCCATGTTCCATTTCTTGGTCCTCAGAGGCTGGAACTACTGTTCTGGTTTGAATTGTTGCCATAGCTACAGTACTATTTTATTTGACTTTCCATCCAATTTCTTTCTGTCTGTTTCTGACTTAATCAAATCAACCCACATCTGGGTCCATGTGACCATCACAGGGCCCTTTAAACTCTTCCTCTGAGTAGCAGACCATATTCCCTTCTGGGCTCTTGTTTCAGTCTCTCCCAAGTCTGCTACTATACAGGCAAACTCACTTATGGGTTGCCCTAAGTGAGAAGCAAGAATGGCCACTAGAGTCCCAAAGAGGGACAGGGATGCTGTTTGAAGAACCACATTTCTCATTCCCACACTAAAAGGTTCCTCTTCTGGGCCATAATTCTCTGAACTATAAATGGCATTTTTCATGCCTAACTCCCATTAGAGCTCAGCATACATCTGCCATCTAGCAGGAGAACATGGTAAATCACTCTGATTGGGCCACACAGTGTGAAGAGTGGCCATAATCCAGTCAAGGATAGTAATTTTTCTGGGGTCTGACGTGCATTTTGTAGTCACTGCTGCAAGGCAGGATGAACTGTCAGGGAAGCCAGCTTTCCCATCTCTGATCTGGACAGAATGACACTATCTACCCCTACATCCCAAAGACGCAGAAGCCAAGCTGATATTGACTCTGAGGTCTTCTGCCAAAACCAGGAGCCCAAATCCACCAGTTCAGCCTGAGTACAGGAGCAAAGCACAGAGTGCTCCACAACCTGGGGAGAGGGCTGTACCTCTCCCAGAGGAACCCATGGCTGCTGTGTCTTTATTTTCTTGTCTAAAACTGGGCGGGCTTTCAAATGAGACCACCCCCATCCCCTCATCCTTCTCCAGCTCCTCCTCAATTTCCTGGACTGTTGGCAGCTTTCTTGCTGCTTCCCCAAGTGCCTCTTCTGCTAAACCCTTTACATTTTCTATAGTGCCTTGCAGTGATGCTATCTCAGTCTTCAACAGCTCTCTTACCTTCACCTCAATGCCTCACAGATGGCATAATCATGCTGCCTTTTCTTGTGCTTCTCACAGGAGTATGTTCTTCTCCTTCACAGATTTGCCTCTTCCACAGCATCTTACAGCCTGCATTATCATGCTATCTCTTCTCGTGCTACCATTACAACCTTTACCATCTCCACAGCACCTCATAGTGATGCTATCTCAGTCATCAACAAATTTTTTTACCTCTTCTATGGCACCTCACAGCTGGTATTCCCATACTGCCTCATCTAGTGCTTCTTACAAGAGTATGTCCTTCTCCCTTACGGCCTTTCTTAACACTGTGAGAAGCTACCTCAGACCACATGCCCACTGGGGGATACCTGAGTGTCTCCTGATCCATAAGGGCAGCCCGCTGAAGTACCCCTCTCATGCCATTTTTTTTTCAGTCTGCAGCAAATCCTGCTGATGTCATCAATTGTCTCTCCTGAGGGTTTCATCCCCAGGCAAGTTCACTATGGACTCAGTGAGAATGAAAAATGACAACGGAACGTTCTTGTGGCAAAAAGGTTTATACCCTGATTTATTCTCATCGTGGCAGGTCAAGTGCTAGAATCCCATCCACCTCAGGGCAAGTAGCCCGTCTCTGCCTCCATGCCTCTCCGCTGCCTCATAGCCCCAGAGCACTGGGCAGAGCTCTTTATATAGACTCAATAATAACCCACTGCCCACACATGTGCAAGCATGCATCTGCAAGCATTGCATGTGTGCAGTGGGCAAGCAGGCTGGGGTCAGGTAAGACTCCTGGCCATGGAAATTCCATTTCTCTACATCTTTCATTATGGGTTTCAACTCCCTTTTACTGTGAAAAATATATAAATAAGAAATAAAATAGACTAAAAAAATGGAGGGCAGAAATGTAAGATACTACCATGCTCCCAGGACAGGAGAGAACTAGAAATATTTGGTAAGCTGCCTTAATAGCCACCACAGCAAAGGAGAAGATACAGAAGAACTTGCCATGGTTTTTCCCTTTCTTCTAAGTCCCATAACTTCCACCTGTGGGTGCAGCTGCTGGTGGCACTGTCCATGCAGGTAGGGTTGCCCCAGAGTAGAGAAAGTGGCTGAATTGTTGCTGTGCCACGGTCCTTTCATTTGCAAACTCATATCACCTTCTGGGAAATTTGAATAATTTGGGTGCTTTCTTTCAAGGCCATGTTTACAAACATTGAGCTCTCCCAGTTCTCGACTGGAACTTGGCACCAGTCAGGGCAGGGAGCAGTCAGTGGCCTGGTGTCCTGAAAGCCCATCTCCAATAGGTGACTCTTCTACCTCCCTAGTCAGGAATTTGGTGACCTCCTTCAATCTATAGACTCTGGTCTTTCTTCTATCCTTTCTTTGCATGTGGACTCTCCTCCACCTGTTCCTTTTTCTCCTCCTTGAACTCCTATCAATTTGCACATTAAATCTACCGTGTCTGTCCTCCAAATATCCTTTCTTTTTTCTCTCATGATTTCCATCTCTCTCTATTTTTTCCTTTGTGTTTTGAGTTGATGTTCCAGGCCACAAACTTGGATACCAACAGTGACTTCAATTCAGCCATTGTATTTTTTAGTTGGGAAATTGAATTGTCACGCTTCAGACTTCTCCTTTGTGCTTCTCGTGCATCTCCTCAAATGCTCATGTTACTTTTATTCAAGTTGTTCTGCTCTGGATCTTCCTTTCTGGCTACTGGGCCTCTGAGTTGGTTATTTTATAGATGTTGCTGTTCCCTGTTTGGGGCTCAGTTCTGGATTTTAGAGAGTCCTACATTGAGACAGTCCTCCAGATGGAGGTGGTGAGAAAGACTCAGCCCCATAGGTCAAGAATATGGAAGCAGATAGAGAGCCAGTCCCTGGCAAGCAGCCACTGAAGATGTATCACTTTTGCTCTAACCACCAAGGTGTTCCCAGGGTGCATGGCATTCTCCCCCTCAGCCCAGGACTCCTGGATGCTGGTCTCCAGGTGTTTCTTCAGCCCATGAAGGAGAAAGTCCCATCCCAGTTCTCTCCACTGGAGCTCTTGGAAAGCCCAAGGCTTAAAACTTGCACCCCACAGCTGGAGGTCTCAGCATCTGTTTGCCTCAGAGAGGTAGAATGACTGGAGTTGGAATCTATATGTCCAAACTCTCCCTCTCCATTTCCAAGACTCTAACTCCACCAATGTTAGGGAGTTTATAATTTCAAGCTATAAACTAAGTTTCAATTTTAAAGCTCTGCCTTATTTTCCTCCAGGTTTCTTGGAAGCATTTTCAGAAATTCATTATGTAAAGAAGCTTCTGATTTTAAAACTACAAAATTTGTAACATTTGGGGGATTCTTCATACAGTCTTTTTATCATAAGACTTAACTGTCAGTGATGAGATTTATACCAGCCCCAAACCCTAGTGCTGAAGAATGAATTTCTTCTGAACAATTAACTGGTCAGCTTCCATAAATAATAATTGTCTGTTTAAAATGTAGCTTATTTTCTTTCTTACAAGATAACATCACCATTTACTTGGAGAAAGTAGCATTTTCAAATACATATCTTTCAAGCCCAACTGATTTTCATTTCCTTTTTTATCATATTGTTTTTTGGTCAGCATCCATGAGTCAGACTTCATGTACTAAAAGAACCCAGCAAACAGCAATCAGTTCTACAGTGAGGCCTTGCAAAATGTGCTCTCATATAAACTGTGATTGTCCAGTCATACCAACCTAGGTGTAAAAAATGAGTCCCAGGGATAGTTGCATATTAGTATTTCTCTGACATTCTCTTGTACAATTATGAGGAATTGTCAGCCTCCTCAGTTTTGCAAAAATCCTCTGTTGAGTCCCTGGCTGTGCTGCATGTGTTCTCCTAGAACGAGTATTCTTGGGTCCTATGGTATTTTTTATTTCCCTCTTCTTCTGTACTGATAATCTCCTATCACTGAAACTGCTACCACTGCCAACTGAAAGCATGACTACAAATACTCTGTCCTCCAATTAGACCACTGATGCTCAAGCCCATTGCTGAAGGTGCTGTGATGAGCAAACTAAAGATGCATACTCCCATTGCTGCTCAAACAGCTGGTGTCGTGTCCATTGTTTAGAGAAAATCTCAGGCCCAAGGACACAGATTACATGCCCAGGAGTACAGGTTTATGAGCTTTTTTACTGCTCCCTTACTCTAGAACTCCAGGGTGATGCCAAGGGTTCTAGAGCCAGGACACATTCTTAATGACTGATATTGCACTATACTTAGACTGAGTCTTCCTGTCCCATAGAGGCTTCAGTCCTTGCACATTTGCTAGTTTCTCTATTCCAAATATAAGTTCTTTTCTAAAAGGCATTTCATCCCTCATGAAAAACATCTCATGGTAGGTCATCCTCCCATCAGTCTTCTGGTCATGCCTAAATTTGAGCTGTGACAATACCTTAGGCTCATAATACATTTGGATCCTGTTCACTCTAGTCCCTTAGTTTTAAATAAACTTTTTATATTGGAATAATTTTCAATTTACAGAAAAGTTACAATGTTATAAAGATAATACAGAATTCCCATAAAACCCTCATCTAGCTTCCCCTAGTATGAACAGATCATATTATCTTATTACAGTTGTCACAATTAAGAAATCAACTTCCTTGTGTCACTATTAACTAAACTACAGGCTTTATTCTGATTTTACTAGTTTTTCCACAATCTTCCTTTTTTCATTCCAAGACCCAATCCAGGATACCACATTGCATTTTGCCATCATGTATTTTTAGTTTCTTTTGGTCCATCACCACTCCTCAGTCTTTCCTTGTCCCTTTAATTTTTAAGTGGTTTAAGTATTTTTATGTCAATTCTACAGGAAGAGCCTGAGCCCTGTCTGCCTAGATACTAAACGTTATGGGAAATATTTCTTCCCATTAACTCTCAAAAGGCAAGTTTGTCAATAAAGAGAGATGCAAGAAAGCTCTAGAATGTTGCCTTATAATATGACAATCACAGGTTCTTTTTCTAAGGTTGGACTCTTGTTTACTCCTTCAAAACAGGCAAGTTTTTCATAGAGACCAGGAGAAAACATCTCTACACTTTATCCACATCGCCTGCTCTGTCTACCAATTTGCAATTGTCAGCTGGGGGCCCCCCAATTATTACTGTTCCACAGTTGGCACTGTGGATGCAGAATGTGGCACTTACAGCTAGCTGCATACCCAACGCCATTCTCTTCTTCTTCCTCCAAAAGAAACCCAGTTTTGTTTTGGGCAGCACTATGTCTGGCTGAAAAACAACAATCCTCTGGCTTCCTTGCAGCTGTGTGTGGCCATGTGACATCATGCTGGCCAAAGGGATGTAAGCAGAAGTCTACTGGATGAGGCTTCTGAGAAAGCTAGCATTTTCCTGATTAAAAAAAAAGGAGCAGCTAGTGTGTGCCTTATGCACTATTCTTTCCTCTCTTTCCTGCATAAAATGTAAACTCAAGGCCCAGAGAAGGAGCAGTCAACTTGCAAGCATGGGAACATCAAGAACAGTAACTGGGAAATAGAAGGGAGCTTCACACTGCCTGCTGCAGACTTCCTGTTATGTGAAGATAATAAATAAATTAATGTTAAAAATAAGATCCTTTACTTGTTCATGTCAGTATTTGTCAGGCTTAAGGTCTGTGTAATCAAATGTAAGTGTAATGATATACAGAGCCACACTTGCAGATAGACCCAGTTCCTCAGTAAACAGTGACACGGACTCAGTAACTAATTAACCACTTAAATTATACCTGAGATATCAAGAGGACAAGAAAAACTCCAGGAGACTGGGGAAATACAATATTCCACATTTTAGAAAAGACACACACACCTCCATGTGTAGTCAATTCCTGAAAGAACTCTAAACACAATTCTTACTAACCAAATCCTCACTTCCGAAGGACTTGGCTTACTGCCCTTCAGGCTAAATTTCACTTAACTTTGGTGGCTTATAGAGTCCAAATGAAAGATCAAACCAAGGTCGCACTGCAGCTTAGAAACATTTCCCTGCCCTGGTGTTAAGAGCTCCTCTTTGAATTCTCCTTGATGTGAGAGGAACAAGCTAGTCTTGTGTGCTGCTCCCTAGAGTGAGGCAATGTTCTGTCTGAGTTCATGACTGATGATAGCAACACAAGCAGAGGGCTAGGTCCACAATCGCCTTTCAACCTTACTGATACAACACTGTGTGCAGACACTGGTTAATCTCTTCACATAGACTATCTCATTTGATGCTCACAATGCCCCAAGGAGGGATATGCTATCATTCTTCCCATTTTACATATAAGGAAACTGAAGCACAGAGAGATCAAACAACTTGCTCAAGAAGACTGGCTAAGGCAGAACCTCTAACCCCTGATTCAAAAAACTTCAGAAATATATCCCTGGGTTGGTTCCATCTGTGTAACATTGGGACACTGCTACAATCCCACCACCTTGAAAAGCACCCTTTTCTCATGCTACTGGTCACTGGCATTCTGAACCTACACAGAATCAACATTCCTCCACATCTCATGTAACATGTTTTTAACAATGGAAAATCAGCAAAGCTCTAGTCCTTGGTATTTCAACATTAAGACTAATCTTTGCTTTAGTTCTCTTAATAGTTGGGTGTCAGCATTATTCTTATCCTAGCCAAACTTACTTCTGCTCTTCCCTCCATGTTTATCAATTAGACTCATTTTTTGGCTTTGTACCTCAGATTCATGCAGGTTAGGTGCTCCATCAGTTAGAAGTGCATATGACTGCAGGCTACAGAAAAGCCACCCAAGGAAAGCTTAATCAAATAGAGGTTTATTTTTCTCACAGAAGGAACCTGGTGGTAGGTGGCTTCTGGCAAATGTTCACTGATGCCACTGTGATTCTCTTGGCCACACCCTCATGGATTCCCTAGCTTTAGGCATCACATCCCCAGTGAAGGTAGACATTAGAGAGGAAGAGGCAACATCAGCCTAAGTTGTCCCCTTTTCTCACAAGAGTAAACACTTTCCCAGAAACTTCCCAGTAAAGTTATCTCTATATCTGATTTACAAAAAATATGCCATGTGGCCACTCCAGCAGCAGGATGGCTGGAAACTTGCAGATTAAATTTTCCAGCCTCTAGTGTAGAGGCAGGCAAGGGAGAATGAAGCTGGGAATGGAAATGGAGTTAGCCAAAACAGTGTCTGCCACAGACTGCATGCTCATTTGTTCTTAAAGGATAAAGAGAAAATAATGTTATTTTCTAGCATCTATGAACTAGATAGTGAACTGACCTTGAAAGCTAATACTTCTACTTGTATAGGCTTATTGGTGATGTTTGGGCTATGAATATGAATCCTGACACTCAACCTCAAAGTACAAGAGAAATTCCAATTCAAATGTCTAATATCCAGCTCTGACATGTAGATAGCTTAGAAGTTGCCACTCCTAGCCTCACAAGGTAAAAATGGAGCAAACAGAAAAGCAATGACTTTTCTTTGACCCAGGAAACTGAGGTCACAGGGCAAACTGCCAGTCCAAAATGTGGAAAGACAGGTGAATAGAGAGAATCACAGCAGAGATGAGATTACCTGAGGCAGAAGTGGATGGAGCCAATTATTGGTAAGAACACTTATATGGTGGTTTTGGTGAATTACTTGAGGCTAGGTGTGGACTAAGTTGAGAATTGAAAACTCCTGGGGGTCAATGTTGAGAGGAGGCCTGCACTTTCATGGGTTTTGCCTTCAGGAACCCCACCAGGTTCTCACAGTGAAGATCAGAGAAAAATTCCCTCCTATTTCCTGTAGGAGGAGGGGGAAGCAACCATTGTGAAATACATCCAGCAGTCTCCATAGCACAGGCGTGCCCTCCAAAGGGAATCACCTTACCAGAGCCCTGACTAAGCTGGGAGAGGGATGATTATGCAGTGCTAGCCCCTTCTAAATTTCCTGTATTATTAAAGGGAGGAAAAAAACTGAAGCAGTGGAGATCATAGCCCACTCAGGACTCAGGCCCACTAAAAATCTAGGAGTTAATCATAAAATGATAGAACGCTTCCCCTTCCTAATGCCTTGTCACCAAATCAAGGCTCCAGTATGATAGTGGCTTAGAACTAAGGGAGCTGAGAGACAGACTCTGTAAGAAAGAGTTCTCAGGGAAATCCAAAGATAACAGGAGACAACAAGGATACTAGAGGAAACTGAAGCAGCAGGAACCTACAGCTTAAGCAAACATTAAACACACTCAGCTCCTAGCCAAATTAACATAAAACCTCAAAACAAAAAGCCTAATTAACTTGGTTCCTATTACCCAATGCAGCATGCCCAAATTTCAACAAAAAATTACAAGGAATGTTAAAAGGCAAGAAAAAACACAATCTGAAGAGGCAACGTAAGTACAGAAACAAGACAAATATGACAATGCCTTTAGAATTATCAGATAGGAAACTTTAAATAACTATGATTAATATGGTAAAGATTCTCATGGAAAAAGTAGACAACATGCAAGAACAAATCAGTAGTTGAAATCAGATACCGTATGCACAACTGGTTTTCAGCTTCTGAATGTTGCTATGGTCTCTAATCCTGTTTTTCCTGCCCTTATACCTCAATATTTTCAGAACTGTAGTTTTAGTGGAAATTTGAGGAGGAAAAATATTTGCATGAACATCAGCAGTAATGACACAAACAGAAACAGGATGTAGTAAGAAAGACATAGTATTCTTTCTCCAGTATTATTGGCAAGAATGTATAAACTGAAACTAACATAGATTAAAATAGAAGATAAGGGCAAATTGAGGGTATTTTACAAAATAACTCTCCTATAATCTTGAAATGTGTCAAGGCCATGAAAATCAAGGTAAAACCAAGGAAATGTTATAGATATATGGTAATTAAATGTAAAAATATTATTCTAGAGTGGACCCATCTGCCATAAATGGTTTCACCAGGGTAATTGGCCAAGCTTGAATAGAGTATCAGGATTAGATAGTAGTATTTTATTGATGTTAACGTCCTGATTTGGATGGTGGTATTGTCATTGTGTAGCAGAATGTCCTTGCTTGTAGGAAATACGCACTGAAGTATTCAGAAGTGATGGGCATCCAGTCAACAACTTACTTCCTAAATTCAGGGGAAAAAAGATCTTTACATTGGATTCAAAATTTTTCTATAAGTTTGTTATTGTTTGATAATAGAAATAATGAAAATGTATGTGTATAAAAAAAGAACAAATCAGTAGTGTAAGCAGAGGGATGAAATCCCT
The DNA here is from genome assembly GCA_029783875.1 of Phataginus tricuspis. Taxonomy (NCBI): domain Eukaryota; kingdom Metazoa; phylum Chordata; class Mammalia; order Pholidota; family Manidae; genus Phataginus; species Phataginus tricuspis. The sequence goes on along the minus strand of JAQQAC010016209.1, from coordinate 127,466,061 downwards.
AAGAAAGAATAAAAAGAAATGATAGAAATTAATAAAATTACACTGTGACAGAAACAAAGAAAGCTTTAGATAGACTCTTCAGTAGATTGAACAAGACTCAGGAAAGAATCAGTGAGCCTGAAGACATATCAAAGGAAACTTACCAAATGCAAATTCAAAAAGAATAAAATAATGGAAAAAGAAAAAAACAAAAAAAGAATATCCAAGAACTGTGGAACAATTACAAAAGGTATAACAAGTGCATAGTGGGAATATCAGAATAAGACAGAGATAAAGGAGAAGAAATATTTCAAGTAACAAAGGCTGAGAATTTTCCAAAATTAATGACAGACACCAAACCACAGCTCCAGAAAGCTCAGAGGACATCAAGCATGATAAACACCAAAAAATCCTCACCTGGGCATATTATATTCAAACTGAAGAAACCTAAGACAAAAGGACAACTTGAAATAAGTCAGGGGATAGTGGAAGGGAGTAACCAGCAAGCAAGAAGAGAGCAGAGTAAAACATTTAAAGTGTTGAAAAGGGAAAAAAAAACTAGAATTCTGTATCCAGTGAAACTGTCCTTCAAAAGTGAAGAAGAAAAAGATTTATCAGCCAAAGATTGAGAGAATTTGTAGACAGCAGATATACCCTTGTAAGAAATGTTAGAAGTTCTGCAGAGAGAAGGAAAGTGACACAGGTCAGAAACTCAAATCTACATAAAGAAAGGAAGAGCTTTTGTGAAGGAATTAATGAAGGTAAAATGAACTCATTTTTCTTAATCCTAATTGAACTAATAGCTATAACTGTCTTTTCAAATCAATAATAGCAATAATGTATTTTGTGATTATAGTATATGGATAAATGAAGTGAAATGACAGGAGAGAGAAAATGGGAATAATTTGTAATAAGGTACCTGCACTACCCATAAAGCTGTAAAATGTTATTTGAAAGTAAATTTAAATTAGCTGTAAATATACACTGCAAATTCTAGGGAAAATCACTAAATTTTTTTTTAAATATAGTTAATATCCTAAGAGAGGAGAGAACATAGAATCATATAAAATGCTCGATTAAAATCAGAGAAAGCAGAAAAAGAGAGGAATAAAAGAAACAAAGAACAAGTGCAATGAATAGAAAACAGTTACAAACAGGGTATATTAATCCAGCTATATCAATAATCACTTTAAATGTGAATGGTCTAAATACATGAATTAAAAGATGGAAAATGTGAAAATGGATTAAAACAGAAGACACAACTATATGTTATCTAAAAGAAACACACTTTAAATTTAAAGACACAACTAGATTAAAATTAAAGGGATGGTGATAGATATACCATGCTAACACTAATCAAAAGAAAGCTGGAGTAGCTGTATTAACTTAAGATAAAGCAGACTTCAGAGCAAGGAATATTCTCAGGGCTAAAGAGAGGCATTAATAATGATAAAGATGTCAATTCTCAAAAAAGATATAAAAATTATTAATGTATATACAGCCAACAACACAGTGTCAAAATACATGAGACAGAAGCCGATAGAACCACAAGGAGAAACAGACAAATACATTGTTACATTTGGAAACTTCAACACCCCTCTGTCAGTAATTGATAGAGTGATCAAGCAGAAAATCAGTAAGGGTATAGCTGAACTGAACAGCTCTATCAGTCAACTCCATCTAATTGACATCTATAGACCACTTCATTCAATAGCAGGATGCAGGTTTTTGTCAAGTTCAAATGGAACATTCACCATGACAGATCACACTCTGGTCCATAATAGGTACCTTAACAAATTTTAAAGGATATAAATATCTCTCAAACCACAATGGAATTAAACTAGAAATCAAATAACAGATAACTGGAAAATCCCTAAATATCTGAAGATTAAACAATGCACTTCTAAATAACACATGAATGAAAGGAGACATATCAAGAAAAATTTTTTAATATTCTGAACTAAATGAAAAAAAAACACAACTTGCCAAAATTTATGGGATGCAGCAAAAGCCGTGGTTAGAGAGAGATTTATATATCAGTAATGAACAGTTTGCATTTGAAATTGAAAATGCAATACCATATATATCAGCACCAAAAATGGAGCATAAATCCCACAAAAAATACGTATATTATCTATGTGAGGAACACTAAAGTTGATTAAAGAAATCAAAGATGTAAATGGATAGTCCATTTTCATGAATAGGAAGGCTCAATATTGTTAAGATGTCATTTGTTCTCCACCTGATCTACAGATTATTCAATGCAATCTCAATCAAAGTCCCAGCAAGTTATTTTGTGGATATTAATAAATTGATTCTAAAGTTTAGATGGGAAGGCAAAAGACTCAAAATAGGAAACACAATATTGAAGAAAAACAAAGATGACATACTCTACCCAGCTTTTTTAAGACTTACTTTAAAGCTATAGTAATCAAGACAATGTGGTATTAATGAAAGAATAGAGAAATAAACCAATAAGCATAACAGAGAGACCAGAATTAAGAGTCATACAAATACACCCAACTGATCTTTTCCAAAGGAGTAAAGCCAAATCAATGGAGATACAATAGCTTTTTCTCAAAATGGATCAGAGACCTCAATGTAAAACACAAAACTATGAATTTTTAAAAGATAACATAGGAGAAAAATCTAAGTGAACTTAGGTTTGGTGATGACTTTTGGGATACAATACCAAAAGCAAAATCCATGAAAGAAAAAAATGTTAAGTTGGACCTTTTTTTAATTGAAAACTTCTTCTCTATGAAAGACACTGTAACATGAATGAAAAGTCAGTCCATGGACTGGGAGAAAATATTTTCAAAACACAGTCTGATAAAGGGCTGGTTTCCAAAATATACAAAAACTATTAAAATTTATCAATAAGAAACAACCCAATTAAAAAATAGGCAAAAGATCTGAACAGAGATCTTATCAAAAAAGATATACAGATGGAAAATAAGCATATGAAAACATGTTCAACATCTTAAGTTACTAGGGAATTGCAAATTAAACCAACAATGAGATTCTACTACACACCTACTAGAATGACCAAAATTCAAAACCCTGATAACACCAAATGCTTGTGAGGATGTACATCAACAGTACTTTGCTGCTGGTGAGAATGCAAAATGGTACAGCCACTTTGGAAGACAGTTCTCAGTTTCTTAATATGCCAAACATAGTCACTCTACCATCCAGCAGTCACACTCCTAGGTTATTCACCTAAATCAGTTGAACATTTATGTCCACACAAACTTGCCCATGAATGATTACAGCAGCTTTATGTATAATCGACAAAAACTGGAAGCAAACATAGAAATCTATGGCATTCCTATACACTAACAATGACCTAGCAGAGAGAGAAATCAGGAAAACAATTCCATTCAAAGTTGAATCAAAAAGAATAAAATACCTAGGAGTAAACCTAACTAAGGAAGTGAAAGACCTATACTCTGAAAACTACAAGACACTCATGAAAGAAATTAAAGAAGATACCAATAAATGGAAACACATCCCATGCTCATGGATAGAGGGAATTAATATTGTCAAAATGGTCACCCTGCCTAAAGCAATCTACAGATTCAATGCGATTCCTATCAAAATACCAACAGCATTTTTCAACAAACTAGAGAAAATCATTCTAAAATTCATATGGAACCACGAAAGACCCCGAATAGCCAAAGCAATCTTGAAAAGGAAGAATAAAGCTGGGGGGATTATGCTCCCCAACTTTTTACTACAAAGTCACACTACTCAAGACAATTTGGTACTGGCACAAGAACAGACCCATAGACCAAAGGAACAGACTAGAGAGCCCTGATATAAACCCAACCATATATGGTCAATTAATATATGATAAAGGAGCTATGGACATACAATGGGGAAATGATACCCTCTTCAACAGCTGATGTTGGCAAAACTGGACAGCTACATGCAAGAGAATGAAACTGGATTACTGTTTAACCCCATACACAAAAGTAAACTCGAAATGGATCAAGGACCTGAATGTAAGTCATGAAACCATAAAACTCTTAGAAGACAATATAGGTAAAAATCTCCTGAATATAAGCATGAACGACTTCTTCCTGAACGCATCTCCTCAAGCAAGGTAAATAAAAGCAAAAATGAACTAATGGGACTACATCAAACTAAAAAGTTTCTGTACAGCAAAGGACACCATCAACAGAACAAAAAGGCATCCAACAGTATGGGAGAATATATTTGTAAATGACATGCCTGACAAGGGGTTAACTTCCAAAATATATAAAGAACTTACATGCCTCTACACCCAAAAAGCAAATAACCCAATTAAAAAATAGGCAGAGGATATGAAGAGACAGTTCTCCAAAGAAGAAATTCAGATGGACAACAGACACGTGAAAAGATGCTCCACATCACTAATCATCAGGGAAATGCAAATTAAAACCACCATGAGATATCACCTCACACCAGTAAGGATGGCCACCATCCAAAAGACTAAGAACAACAAATGTTGGTGAGGATGTGGAGAAAGGGGAACCCTCCTACACTGCTTGTGGGAATGTAAGCTAGTTCAACCATTGTGGAAAGCAATATGGAGGTTCCTTAAAAAACTAAAAATAGAAATACCCTGGGAATCCCACTCCTTGGAATTTACCCAAAGAATACAACTTCTCAGATTCAAAGACATATGCACCCGTATGTTTATTGCAGCACTTTTTACAATAGCCAAGATATGGAAGCAACCTAAGTGTCCATCAGTAGATGAATGGATAAAGAAGGTGTGGTACATATACACAATGGAATACTATTCAGCCATAAGAAGGAAACAAATCGTGCCATTTGCAACAACATGGATGGTGCTGGAGCATATTATGCTCAGTGAAATAAGCCAGGCAGAGAAGGACAAGTGCCAAATGATTTCCCTCATTTGTGGAGTATAACAACGAAGCAAAACTGAAGGAACAAAATAGTAGCAGACTCAGAGACTCCAAGAAGGAACTAGTGGTGTTGTGCCCAAGTTGTGAGTCCCTGAGAGACCACCAAGGAGCCGATTCCAATGCAAACACAAAAGGGTCATTTATTTCAAGCTCGAGCTTGTACTCACACCTGTCACCAACGCAGAGGTTCCAGAGTGAGAGCCCTGAGCTCAGGGTAGGCAAGGTTTTTAAGCATTACAAGGTGCAGGGAGAGGGGGGCACTAACTTGGACATTTTCCATGGGTTAAGCCTGGCTGGTGCCCAGCTGCTGGCTGATGTACCATGTAAGGTTATTTTATCTTTAAGGAACAGGAGAGCCTGGACCTTGAGTGTCTAGACCTTGAGGTCATTGCTAGGGAACTATCTGGAGTGAAGGTTACTGGAACAATGGGTAGTTTTTCCAGTAACTGGAACAAAGTTTTCTTAGACCTAGGTTGGGGCTGAGGCCTCCTTCTTAAGATGGCCTTTTTAAAATGGAGTTTCTCTTGCTCTCACATTCCCCCCTTCTCTTGTACATTGGGTCCAATCATGGGCCCAAAGTTTTTAAATGACAGAGATATATACAAATATATTTGTAGAAAGGTACCAGAGTAATGATTAGCAGGGCTCGACCTGTGACACAGCCTGTCACAGGGAATGTCTTTCTCATCTGGGGGGGTGAGGTTCTATGCCTCACCTCAGTTGGCCCCCACGTTGCTCACCTGAGGTCCCTTGCGACTGTGCCTGTCTTAGGTTGTTCCTCCTGTGAGGAATCTTACCCATCTTTGGCTAAACAGCCATCTCTTGGGACTAAACAGGGAGATAAAATATAAAATATAGGACAGCCAATAGCTATAATTCTGGATAAAATCATAATATACATGATTATATTCTTGCAGCAAATGCAGGTGGGGAATCAGCATATGATTCACTTATTTCTTGAAGTTAATTCTTGAAAAGTAGCACAAGTATGTATTGGCTTTAAAAGATTAGCAACTACACTCCGTACACACACTAGGAGAATAGGAATACAAATACACAGCAAAAGCAGAAAAATCAGACAAATTAAAACAACACATTCCTGGAAATGGAAATTGTTCACATCTCATATGTTCTTTTAACAGTAGATAATTTATGGTAGCACAATTCTGAAGCACTACAATTCGTACTTCTCCTAGCTTTTGATTGAGTTCAGATAATACAGAAGCAGTTACATTTGTCTCACTGTACGCACAGACCAGCTTCAATATTTCTTTTTGCATTCTAATGACAAGTCCAGGAACTAGCAGGGTGAATGCTGCTGCAACTGCAATAGAGGCGGGATCTAAAAGCTTCAAGTTGTTGTCACAATCAGATGGTAGAGCTTGGAGAAGTTTTTCATGACTATTTCCAGGATAATTTATTAGAGCAGGAAGGATGTATCTCATGCCACATATAGAAGGCTTAGGGTGTGGACCTGTACCACCTGCTCTGCCTCCAAGGTGGGCCGGGCCACCGTCTGCCTGCTAGGGCTGCCCACAGTGAAGTTATGGGCCATGCTGAGACACCCTCCCCTATCTGTGGAACACTCAAACATTCCAGGCTAAGCTGCTCCTGGCCTTTTGAGCTTTAACTGATCTCACTGAATAAAGACTCTAGAGCTTAATGTTTATCACAGGGTTTCAGTAGGGAGTTTTTTTGCATGTAGTTACATTGCTCTGACTGCAAACATTCCGCCCCGCCCTTTCTGGAGGCCCTCCTCCTACTCTGACTACACTCACAGTCCCTGTCTCATTCTTCTCTTTACAGATAGAGACTCTAGTTGCTGCTAGGGAAAGGGGGTGATGACCGCTCTGGCTGCTTCATGCTGAGACGGGGTGCAATAAGGGGTGCAGCTAGGTCTCTATCAATGGTCCGTCGGGAGGGCTTCGGAAGATGGGAGTTTCCATCCTGGGTTCTATTGCTATCACTATTTGCAGTTTTGTGGCTTCTAGGCGAGAGACAATAAATCATGTTATTAGGTTAAGTAGCAACATCTGGAGTTGGATCCTCCATCCCAGAAGGACAAACTTGACAAGAAGATTAAAGAATGCATGGACTCTGTATAGATAAGGCTGCATTACCAAAACAATACTTTTCTCTAAAATCACCCTCATTTTTATTAGAAGTAACCAGATTAAGAAAATAATTAATACTTGGCTTGCTTATTTCCATAAGTGCAGCAAGAAGAGCAATTGGTTACATAGGCTCTTTTAAATGTGCTTTGCTGGAACTTTTGTAAGGAACTTCAGATTGGACTTTTAAAGGCCTCTCAAGACCAGAAAGCCAAGCCAGTCTTGCCATCAGGTTTTGCCTGCAGTACCTGTAGATTTGGGTGAATTCCTCTCTTCTTGAGGTCCCCAAGACATTCTGAGGTTCCTGCACCTGCCAGGAAGTGACCTTCCTTACTCATCTGGAAAGGCTGCTGGGAACCCTGTAAGCAAGGTACCAGGCCAGTTCTTCCAAGGGTCTTTGTTGGCTTTATAAAGTCAACCTCAGTTCTTTAAGGCTATCTGTTAATATGAGTCTACACACGTGTCTCTCAGGAATAGTATTCTAGTCAAAGCCTTAGTAATATAACAAGTGTTTTTAATTGGTCTTCTTAGAAGGAAAGCAGATTCTTATTGAACTTATGCAACTAAATATACTGCTATGAAATATAAAAGTAGTCATTGAGAGTTGTTAAATACTGGAGGGATCAGGTAGAGAGAAAGATAAATGTTTCAATTCTGCTTATAAAGGTATTGTCATTTACTAAACTGTTGTCAGCTTAAGAAAAAGCTTAAAACACTTCATCAGTAACACTTGAAACAAAAAGCCACAAAATCATCTTCCTTAGTTTACTTAATCTTATGTAAATACTTGTTCTGCTGAAATCTAGTTCTTTACTAGTTCAGGAGCAATAAAACAGCAACACAAAACATCCAGCAACAAAGTTGAGCATCATTCTCTTTGGCAGTGTTTTCCAGGTAATTATGTATCAGATAAATAAGCTAAATTAGCCAAATACCTTCTCCAATGAGAAAAAATTCCTCTGACATGTTCCAGGGGCCCTCTGGAAAATATCAGAGTTAATTACAGGTAAAAGTACCTTTTTGAATTTGATTTTGGCAAGTTGTCAGAAGAAAGTTTCTTTGGCACTTGCTTAAATAGGATTATAGGTATTTAACCAGAATTACAATAAAAAAACTTAAATGCAAATACAGGTTACTCAGTTGTTAACAACACTTGGCTTACAGTCCTTTTAATATGAAGATTTCATTTTCTTAAATACTCAGAGAAGCATGAGAAACTGCTTTGATAAAAACAATTAGAAAGTTCTTTGCAATATTTTAACATTAAGAGCAGGCTAACAGTCTAAGACAACTTTGTCTTTTAACTGAAAACAAAACTCCAATCTTGCTGTGCACTTGATATCAGGACTCACCTGCCTCAACTTCACATAGCACGACCATATCAATTTTTCCACAAACTTTCTACAACTTTTTTACATTCACTGTTCTCTCTCTTTAAATAAACAGCTGTACTTTACAAGTTACCTTCTTTTACTCTCAACAAAATGAATTTCCATTCCTTATACCTTCTCTTATTAAACACACATCTTTTCTAGCAAGCAGAGATGTCTTCTTTATTATATTAAGTAGTTTTAATTAGAACTTAAAACATTAGGTACTTTGCCTTTCAATGAACACTGAAAAATAGGCTATTATAAACTGTAACATCAGCATTCCTCAGATTGATACATTTATGAACACTTTTTTATCATTTCTGGAAATGTGCCTTACAGCACAATTTTTACTGAGCACAAAACATCTTTATATAACTTAGCAAAACTCTAAGAATTTTGGTTACTACAAAAATTCTCAGGCTGTTTGCAGATATATACACTGTTATACATTAATATACTATTATTATTATTAAGATACTCATTTGTTACACTTGTTTACACACTCTTTAGCAATTATGCTAGATTACTTATAAAAACTTTTACATTACACAGAGTTAAGCTTAAGCATTTTTTCTTGAAAGATTTACAAAGATTTGAGTTACTGATATCCAATTGTAGAGGTCACTAGTGGCGAAAGGCCAGTAGTGATGGGGCTGATTTACTCCCCCCGCGACTGAGGGACTGGTGGCTCACAGGGGCAAGTGGTGGGGGCAGACTGCTCTCTCTGAGCCCTTTGTCTGGTATAGGGTGGGCCTCCTACTGGAGTGCCTCCACCCTCTGCTCTCTGAGCAGGTTCTGCTTCCCTTAACTTCTTTAAAATGGTCTGTCATCAGAGACAACGGAGTAGAAGGAGTCTGACTCATTTTCTCAAAATAAAAAGCTACTGATAGCCCACTAAATAATGCAAACAAAAAGCAAGACAAAAATGCCTTTGGTCGTTGAAAAACAAAAGTGAAAGTGGGACGACGGCAATCTGCCGTTTGGCGGTAATGACCCACCTCATTCCCCCACAGGTTTTAAACAGATGAGGGACACTCTGTCCCCTCCGAGTGGGTTTGGTGCCAGCTTTATTACAGAGACGGGAGGCCACAACCCTCGTAAGACCCCCCCGATCAGTGACCTTCCACAGGGTATCCGCCCAGGTACGCAACCTTCCACAGCGTGTCCACCCAGGTACTCTACCAATCTTTTTAAAACAGAGGCGGTGGGCCACGACCCTCGTAAGACCCCTCCGTCGGGCGGGGGCCTGGAACATCTTCCAGGACCCCTGATCAGTGACCTTCCACAGCGCCTCTGCCCAGGTCCTATTCTAATCCCTTCAAATTTAGATTGGGCCCTTCTCAGAAAGTGAAAGAGCACAGCGCAACACACTACACAAACAATAGACACAAAGCTTGTATCACTCACACACACACAAAGTTCTTACTGGCTGGTTCAGACTCTTTGGGTCAGGAGTCCTGGGGGTCTTGGGGATCCTGGACGAGCCCCCAAATGTTGTGCCCAAGTCGCGAGTCCCCGAGAGACTACCAAGGAACCAATTCCAATGCAAACATAAAAGGGTCATTTATTTCAAGCTCGAGCTTGGACTCACACCTGTTACCAATACAGAGGTTCCAAAGTGAGAGCCCTGAGCTCAGGGTAGGCAAGGTTTTTAAGCATTACAAGGTGCAGGGAGAGGGGGCACTAACTTGGACATTTTCCGTGGGTTAAGTCTGGCTGGTGCCCAGCTGCCGGTTGATGTACCATGTAAGGTATTTTATCTTTAAGGAACAGGAGAGCCTGGACCTTGAGTGTCTAGACCTTGAGGTCGTTGCTAGGGAACTATCTGGAGTGAAGGTTACTGGAACAATGGGTAGTTTTTCCAGTAACCGGAACAAAGTTTTCTTAGAACTAGGTTGGGGCTGAGGCCTCCTTCTTAAGATGGCCTTTTTAAAATGGAGTTTCTCTTGCTCTCACAGTGGTTACCAAGGGAGAGGGGTGTGGGAGGGTGGGTGGGGATGGTGGGAGAAGGGGATTTTAGGGTATTATGTTTAGTATACATGGTGTGGGGCATCACGGGGAAAACAGTGTAGCACAGAGAAGGCAAACAGTGAATCTGTATCATCTTACTACACTTGGGGTATGAGTGGGGACTTGATAATATGGTTGAATGTAGTAACCACATTGTTTTTTCATGTGAAACCTTCATAAGAGTGTATATCAATAATACCTTAATAAAAAAAAACTGGAACCAAACAAAATGTCCTTCAAGGCAAGACAGCAACGTGAGAGGTGAGACGGAGAGCTCCTCCCAAAACCACAAATTGTACAAAAATATAGATAATTAATACAACTAACCTTAAAACAGCAACAAGAAAGAAGGCTGAACCAGACTGCATACAGACCTCATGAACACAGCAGACATCACAAAACAGGGTAACGTAGGAAAGCCTTACTCTGGCAGGACCCAAGCCCTTCCCCCACCCAAGCTCACTGGCAGGAAAAAGAGAAATGGAGCGGGGGAGGGGGTGGAAGACTGGAACTGCTGAACACCTAGCCCTGGAGATCTGCTTTGTCAGCAGAATACTATAGTGTGTGGTGCTCTGGACGTTGGGGAGCTCGGACAGGCTGAGTGCTTGAGAAATTGACGTTCCAGCCGTTTGGGGAGGATGGGATCCACACCCAGCCACTCTGTGTCAGAGGAAAGGCAGGCAGTCTGACAGGCTTTCTAGCAGCAAGAGGGCTGCTGAAGGGGTGCGTTTTGCATGGAGCTTGCTGTGCAGGAGAAGGGAGAGCTGGACAAGGTTGCCTGGGTGTGCTCTGCCCAGATGGTTGGGAACTTTGGGGAGCTTCAGGTGCTCCATCCCCCTGGCTGCCTACTCAGCTCTGAGGCTCCCCACTGTGACACACAGCCTGCCAAATCTTCCTGCTGGCCTGCAGGCACCTGCTCACAAACCCGCACTCACTGTGCAGGCATCAGGCCAGCCAGAGGGAGGCCCCGCCTACAACAGCTAGAGATTCAAAGCACAGAGGTTTAAACGTGTGTGCTTGGCCCACTGGCTCTGACACTGGAGATAAGCAATGCACACGGGATGCAGGAAACAGATCTTTCCTCCCTCCAGGCACCAACTCTGCTCCCCTATGACCATCAACCTCACTCTAGGGGCTGAGCAGCTCCAGAGACTGGAGTTTCTACGCACTAGTGGGCACCACACAGAAATATGAAACGTCAAAAGAACATGGTTCAGACCAAAATCTCACAAACCCCAGAAAGAGGGCCAAATGAAACCGAACTCACCAATATTCCTGAAAAAGAATTCAAAATAAAAATTATAAACATGCTTATGGAGGTACAGAAAAATATTCAAGAATGGAGGAATGAATTTAAGTTGGTAATTCAATCATTAAGAAATTCCATATCTGAAATGCAACAAAAAATGGAGGGATTTAAAAGCAGATTAGATGTAGTAGAAGAGACAGTAAATGGAATAGAAATTAGAGAAGAGGAATACAAAGAAGCTGAGGCACAGAAAGATAAAAGGATCTCTAAGAATGAAAGAATATTGAGAGAATTGTGTGACCTATCCAAATGGAACAATGTTTGCATTATAGGGATACCAGAAGAAGAAGAGAGAGAAAAGGGATAGAAAGTGTCATTGAGGAGGTAATTGCTGAAAACTTCCCCAATCTGGGGAAGGAGATAGTCTCTTAAGCCATGGAGGTACACAGATCTCCCAACACAAGGGACCCAACGAAGACAATATCAAGACATATAATAATTAAAATGGCAAAGATCAAGGATAAAGACAGACTTTTAAAAGCAGCTAGAGAGAGAAAAACATCACATACAAAGGAAAACCCATTAGGCTATCATCAGACTCCTCAACAGAAAGCTTACAGGCCAGAAGGGAGTGGCAGGAGATATTTAATGCAATGAAGCAGAAGGGCCTTGAACCAACAATACTTTACCCTGCAAGGTTATCATTTAAGTTTGAAAGAGGGATTAAACAATTTCCAGATAAGCAAAAGCTGAGAGAATTTACCTCCCACAAACCACCTCTACAGGGCATTTTGGAGAGACTTCTATAGATGGAAGCATTCCTAAGGCTAAAAAGATGTCACCTAAGGGAAGACAAAGAGTACAGATTATTATTGATACCATACAAAGAATGGAGGAGGAAGAAAAAGGAGGAAAAAAAAGAACCTTTAGGTTGTGTTTGTAATAGTATACAAAATAAGTTAAATTAGACTGTTAGATAGTAAGGGAGTTGCCCTTGAACCTCTGGCAACCACGAATCTAAAGCCTGCAGTGGCAATAAGTATGTACCTATCGATAATTACCCTAATGTAAATGGTCTGAATGCACCAATCAAAAGACACAGAGGTACTGAATGGATAAAAAAACAAGACCCATCTATATGCTGCCTACAAGACACTCACTTCAAACCCAAAGACATACACACACTGAAAGTGAAGGGATGGAAACAGATATTTCATGCAACTAACAGGGAGAAAAAAGCAGGAGTTGCAGTACTTGTATCAGATAAACTAGACTTCAAAACAAAGAAAGTCACAAGAGACAAAGAAGGACACTGCATAATGATAAAAGGGTCAGTCCAACAAGAGTATATAACAATTATAAATATCTGTGCACCCAACACAGGTTCACCTATATATGTGAAACAAATACTAACAGAATAAAAGGGGGAAATAGAATGCAATGCATTCATTTTAGGAGACTTCAACACACCACTCACTCCAAAGGACAGATCAACCAGACAGAAAATAAGTAAAGAGACAGAGGCACTGAACAACATAATAGAACAGATGGACCCAACACACATCTACAGAACACTCCATCCAAAAGCAACAGCATACACATTCTTCTCAAGGGCACATGGAACATTTTCAAGAATTGATCATATATTAGGCCACAAAAAGAACCTCAGTAAACTCAAAAAGATTGACATTGTAATAACCAGCTTCTCAGATCACAAAGGTATGAAACTAGAAATAAAATACACAAAGAAAATGAAAAAGCACACAAACACATGGAGGCTTAATAACATGCTCCTAAATAATCAATGGATCAATTACCAAATAAAAACAGAGATCAAGCAATATATGGAGACAAAAGACAACAATAATTCAACACCACAAAATCTGTTGGGTGCAGCGAAAGCTGTGCTAAGAGGGAAATATATTGCAATACAGGCCTACCTCAGGAAAGAAGAAAAATCCCAAATGAACAGTCTAAACTCACAATTAATGAAACTAGAAAAGGAAGAACAAATGAGGCCCAAAGTCAGTAGAAGGAGGGACATAATAAAGATTAAAGCAGAAATAAATAATATTGAGAAGAATAAAACAATAGAAAAAATCAATGAAAGCAGGAGCTGGTTCTTTGAGAAAATAAACAAAATAGATAAACGCCTAGCCAGACTTATCAAGAAAAAAAGAGTCTATACACATAAACAGAATCAGAAATAAGAAAGGAAAAATCACTATGGATACCACAGAAATACAAAGAATTATAGGAGAATGCTATGAAAAATTATATGCTAACAAACTGGATAACCTAGAAGAAATGGACAACTTTTTAGAAAAGTACAACCTTCCAAGGCTGACCCAGGAAGAAACAGAAAATTTGAATAGACCAATTACCAGCAAAGAAATTGAACTGATAATCAAAAAACTACCTAAGAACAAAACTCCAGGAACAGATGGTTTCACTGCTGAATTTTATCAAACATTTAGTGAAGACCTAATACCCATCCTCATTAAAGTTTTCCAAAAAGTAGAAGAGAAGGGAATATTCCCAAACTCATTCTATGAGGCCAACATCACTCTAACACCAAAACCAGGCAAAGACACCACAAAAAAAGAAAATTACACACCAATATCCCTGATGAACACAGATGCAAAAACATTCAACAAAATATTAGCAAACTGAGTTCAAAAATACATCAAAAAGATCATCCATCATGATCAAATGGGATTCATCCCAGGGATGCAAGGACAGTACAGCATTCGAAAATCCATCAACATCATCCACTACATCAATAAAAAGAAAGACAAAACCCACATGATCATTTCCATAGATGCTGAAAAAGCATTCGACAAAATTCAACATCCATTCATGATAAAAACTCTCAACAAAATGGGTATAGAGGGCAAGTACCTCAACATAATAAAGGCCATATATGACAAACCCACAGCCTACATTATACTTAACAATGAGAAGCTGAAAGCTTTTCCTTTAATATGGGGAACAAGACAAGGATGCCCACTCTCCATACTTTTACTGAACATAGTACTGGAAGTCTTAGCCACAGCAATCAGACCACACAAAGAAATAGAAGGCATCCAGATCAGCAAGGAAGAACTCAAACAGTCCTTGTTGGCAGATGACATGCTATTGTACACAAAAAACCGTAAAGAATCCACTCCAAAACTACTAGATCTAATATCTGAATTCAGCAAGTTGTAGGATACAAAATTAATACACAGAAATCTGTTGCATTCCTATACACTAACGATGAACTAGCAGCAAGAGAAATCAGGAAAACAACTGCATTCACAAACACATCCAAAGAAATAAAATACCTAGGAATAAACCTAACCAAGGAAGTGAAAGACCTATACCCTGAAAACTACAAGACACTCTTAAGAGAAATTAAAGAGGACACTAATAATTGGAAATTCATCCCATGTTCTTGGCTAGGAAGTATTAATATTGTCAAAATGGCCATCCTACCTAAAGCAATCTATGGATTCAATGGAATCCCTATCAAGCCCATATAGCATTCTTCAATGAACTAGAGCAAATAGTTCTAAAATTCATATGGAACCACAAAAGACCACAAATAGCCAAAGCAATCCTGAGAAGGACGAATAAAGCAGGGAGAATTATGCTCCCTGACTTCAAGCTATACTACAAAGCTACATTAATCAAGACAGTTTGGTACTGGCACAAGAACAGACCCATAGACCAGTGGAACAGAATAGAGAGCCCAGATATAAACCCAAGCATATATGGTCAGTTAATACATGATAAAGGAGCCATAGATATACAATAGAGAAATGACAGCCTCTTCAACAGCTGGTGTTGGCAAAACTGGACAGCTACATGTAAGAGAATGAAACTGGATTACTGTCTAACCCCATACACAAAAGTAAACTCAAAATGGATCAAAGACCTGAATGTAAGTCACGAAACCATAAAACTCTGAGAAAAAAATATAGGTGAAAATCTCTTGGACATAAACATGAGCAACTTCTTCATGAACATATCTCCCTGGGCATGGGGTACAAAAGCAAAAATGAATGAGTGGGACTATATCAAACCAAAAAGCATCTGTACAGCAAAGGATACCAGCAGTAGAACAAAAAGACATCCTACAGTATGGGAGAATATATTCATACATGACATATCTGATAAGGGGTTGACATCCAAATTATATAAAGAACTCACGCACCTTAACAAACAAAAAACAAATGATCCAATTAAAAAATGGTCAGAGGATCTAAACAGACACTTCTCCAAAGAAATTCAGATGACCAACAGGCACATGAAAAGATGCTCCACATCACTAGTCATCAGAGAAATTCAAATTAAAATCACAATGAGATATCACCTCATACCAGTTAGGATGGCCGCCATCCAAAAGACAAACAACAACAAATGTTGGAGAGGATGTGGAGTAAGGGGAACCCTCCTACACTGCTGGTGGGAATGTAAATTAGTTCAACCATTGTGGAAAGCAGTATAGAGGTTCCTCAAAAAACTAAAAATAGAAATACCATTTGACCCAGGAATTCCACTCCTAGGAATTTACCCTAAGAATGCAGCATCCCAGTTTGAAAAAGACATATGCACCCCTATGTTTATTGCAGCACTATTTACAATAGCCAAGAAATGGAAGCAACCTAGGTGTCCATCAGTAGATGAATGGGTAAAGAAGAAGTGGTATATATACACAATGGACTATTATTCAGCCATAAGAAGAAAACAAATCCTACCATTTGCAACAACTAGAGGGTAGAGGGTATTATGCTCAGTGAAATAAGCCAGGCAGAGAAAGACAAGTACCAAATGATTTCACTCATCTGTGGAGTATAAGAACAAAAAAAAAAACTGATGGTACAAAACAGCAGCAGACTCACAGAACCCAAGAATGGACTAACAGTTACCAAAGGGAAAGGGACTGGGGAAGAGGGGTGGGAAGGGAGGAATTAGGGGGAAAAAGGGCTATTACAATTAGCACGAATAATGTAGCATCGTGGGGGTGGGGTGGGGATATGGGGAAGGCAGTATAACAGAGAGAAGACAAGTAGTGATTCTATAACATCCTACTACACTGATGGACAGTAACTGCAATGGGGTATGTGGTGGGGACTTAATAATAGGGGGAGTCTACTAACCATAATGTTGCTCATGTAATTGTGTATTAATAATAGCAAAATAAAAAAAATGTCCTTCAATAGGTGAATGGGTCAACAAACCATGATATATAAAACAATGGAATATTATTTCTCAAGAAAAAGAAATGTGCTATCAAATCACAAAAAGACACGGAGGAACCTTAAATGCGTTATTGCTAAGTGAAAGAGCCAATCTGAGAAGGCTCCATACTATATGATTCCAACTATATGAGACATTGTGTAGAGGCAAATCTATGGAGACAGCAAAAAAAAAAATCAGTGGTTTCCAGGGCTTGAGCTGATGAATAAATGGGTGGAGCACAAGGGATTTTTAGGGTGGTGGAACCACTCTATAAGATACTGTAAAGGTGGATGCATGACATTACGTATTTGTCAAAACCCATACACTGTACAACACAAAGAGTGAACCTTGGTGTAAACTATGTGCTTTAGTTAATAATAATGTATCAATATTGGCTCATCAATGATAACAAATGTGCCACAGCAATGCAAGATGTTAAGGATCCAGAAAACTCAGGAGGGAGGTATCAGGGAACTGATATGGGAACTCTACTATCTGCTCGATTTTCCTGTAAATCTAAAACTGTTCTAAAACATGAGGACTCTTAACAAATTTACAATATCTAGTTCAAAGGAGAGGTCACAGGGAGGTAAAATTGTCAGAGAAAGTGTCATGATAGAAGTGAGGCTCTAGCTGTGTCCTGGAGGGTACACAGGATTTCTAGAGTTCGCAAGGACAAACAGCATTTCAGCTGGGATTGAGTATCAAAAAGACTCAGAGGGCTCAAATTGCAAAAGAGCAGGAAGCAACACGGAAAAAATCAATGCAAAGACAACAGGCAGCAATATAATGGAAGTGAGGGGCCAAGGCAAGGCTAGAGATGCTGCAGCCTTATTCCAATATCATTCAAATAGAGGCAGGGCAACAGACTTGACCTGAGTTGGGTCCTCAGGATATATTCATTCATTTGTTAATTCAAATAAGTATTTAGTAAGCACCTGCTCTGTTCCAAACACCGTGGTAGGTGCTGGGGACAAGCAGTGAATAAAAAGAAACAAAAATCTCAGTTCTCACTGAGCTTACATTCCAATGAGAACAGACAGACAGAAACTGCCTGGTATTTTCAAGACAGAGCAAGGAAGCCAGTCTGGCTGGAATGGAGTGATGGAGGAGGAAGGCAGAAGGTGAGATAAATGAGATAACAGAGGGCAGTATGTGCAGGGCACTGGGGCCAGGATAAATAAGGACTTTGGCTTTTACCCTGAAGCATTTAGGGAACAACTGGAAGGTTTTGAGTGGCAGAGTGACTTGATTGACACCTGAATAGGGTCACTCTCTGTGTTGAGAATAAACACAGGATGAGTGGCTGCAGCGAGATCAGCTAACTTGTTGCAAGAGTCCATGTAAGAGAGGATAGACCATGGTTTTAGCAGTGCAAGTAGGGAGAAATAGATTGTGGACTCTGAAAGAATTTGCTAATGGATTAGATGTGTAAGAGAAAGAGAGGGTCAAAATGACGCAGTTTTAGGCCTGAACAACTAACTCCAGGGAGGGTTTGCCAGTGACAGACAGAGAGAATATGGGAAGAGAAGGTTCATGAACAGGGATGAGCCCATGTCTGACTTGAGCTGTCTTGAAAGACGTCACTTTGAGAGCTAAAGATCAGAGCAAGGCCAAGATGCAGAGTTAAGTGGGCAAGACTAAGTCACAGTACAATACAGCCAGTGAGAATAGGCATGTATTCATTCATCAAACATTTCCCAAAATCAACCACTTTGAATGTTCCAGGGACACAAAGATAAATAAGACATCTTTGCTGCCCAGAAGGAACTTACAGTCCAGTGAGGGAAACAGAAATATAAGTAATTCGAGCACATTATTATTTATCATAGGAGAGGTATTCAACACTTACTGAGTCCCAGTTATATGCTAAGAAGCATGGTGAGAAGCAAGAGGCATGTACAAAGTCCTGTAAGAGAAAAAAAGGTTCATAAATACATTCACCAGTGTTTTCACCACAATGTGGCATCAGTGAGTTGGCAGTAACACACTGCTGTCACTAGTGAAATATATCAGTAAAATCTACGGAATACTCAGAAGCAGTTAGAAGCAAAAAACTAGGTGTACACACAACAATGTAGATATAGCTCAAGACCTAGTGTGGAGTGAAAGCAGTGAGAAACTGATTTGTAGTCCAATACCATCTCTGTAAATGTAAAAGGCATACACAAAACATTGCATGTCTTAAACTGTCAAGGATCTATATCAAGTACATTGCAGTTGGTGTCTAGAAAAAGAATCAGAGTGGGAACTGAGAAAGATGAAGAAAAATAATATAAACAATATAAAGTAATATAAATAAGAGGGGGCCTGGCAGGGACTGAAGATGACAACGTGCTGAGAATTGAGGAGCAAAGTTAACTCAACTCTCTGCACCTGAGATAAAATAACTAGCTAATAGGAATACAGCTGGTAACAGTAAGGAGAAGGTATTTCTGGGGGCCAGGAAGCGTGTGTAGAGACATGAAGGCGTGAAAGTGCATCATAGGTTCAGGGAACAGAACGAGGTTTGGTGTGACTTGTAGTGGTTGTGAAGAGCTGATAATATTTGAAAGCCCTTGGTAAAATTGAGCAACACCCTACACATGGAAGCTATAATCATTCTAACCAATCTGTCCCCTTTTACTACATTGAGGTTAAAGGGCATACTCTGCTCCCATCCATTCTATGGTGAGATTCTTTCAGCCTTACTGGAGTCTTTGAATCCCATGACTCCTCCAGACAAGCTAGTCCAGTGGATCATTCCTGTTTACTGTGGCCTCAAGGAATGCTGCCCTTGATCTGCTGCTTTAAATCTGGGGCACCACCAGCAGTAACACAGCTTCTCTGGCTAGGGATGGAGTGGGAAGGGAACTGGAGGTCCAAGGATGCCTCTCATTCTGGGGCATCTGCCTAGGGCAGTTCACCCCATCGCAAGCAACTCAGTGCTGCCAATTAACTCTCATTGGTCACATTCCAGCTGGAGTCACTTCCCAGCTCTGACCAACCCCCACCCCCTCCTAGACTGGGTCCTGTCCCACGATCACAGGTGTACCCATTCTTCATAGCCCTTAATACAGTTGTAACTCCACATTTTCTTTTTTGATAATTTGATTTATGTTCATCTATGCCTCTAGGTTCCAAGTTCAATGATGGCAGTAAGTGTTTTTTCTTTCTTTTTATTCTTCACTAGTGTTTCACCAGCAATTAGCATAGTGCCTAGCGTATGGTAGGGACTCCATAAACTTCTTACTGGGATAGAAGCCTTCCAAAAGAAACCTAGATCATGGTGGATACAAGCACTGTGCAGAAGCTGGAATGAGAAACCGTTGGGGTTTGTTCTGCGGAGGGTAACGGGAGGGCTGCAAGGAAACAGGAGCATGAGCCTCTGTACATAAGTCACCTGACTGTTACAGACCTGCCCATAGCACACTCCGGATACATACCATCTGGTGTTATGCCGTAGTTGTTAACACAGTAGGGACGAAATGGTAGGGAAATAAACTGTAAAGAAATTAACAAGTGTTGACCGCCTTCTTTTTTTTTAATTTACGTCAGGTAAAAGTATTAAACTGAGTAGAGGGGAGGAAAGTATATGGGTCATTGCCGGGTGTGAGGGGAGACTAACATTTCCAGAGGTCCTGACACAATGCACTGTCCCTCAAAGGACACAGGATGTATGCACCACAGCCCAAAATCTCTTGAGGGGGGCGGCGTTACTCTCACCTTCTGCCTCTAAGGGTCACCCAAGCCTGGGTCGCCGTGGTTGCCACTGTTACTAGTTCAAAGTCTTCAATCTAATTCTTCACCTTTATTCTTGTCCCCCACTCCACCTTCAGCTTCATCGGGCTCTGCTCCATTTACAAAAATAAAAAACCCTCCAACCCAACCCAGCCCGGACTCGGATAAGCAAATACACTTGAGTACTGCAGGAGGCCCTTTCCCACGCCTCCACCTGCCCTTCTAAAGGAACGAGCGCCCTGGCCCTCGCCAAGAGAGGCGAAGGGGCGCGACCCCCGGCAGCAGCGCGACCTGTGACGGCCCTTCCCGCCTTCCCGCTCTCCGCGGAGCCCGCGCGCCCTACGTTGGGCCCGGTCTCACAGCGGGCTGCCAGCAGCGCGCATGCGCGCGCTCTAGGGCCCGCGAGGAGAAAGAGGGCGGGGCCGAAGGGCCCAGCCCGCGGGGGGAGGGGCGGCGTCGGTCACGTGACGCTGTTTCACTGTTTACACGCGGAGCGGCCGAGCTTTCGCCCTCAGTCAGGCGCTCGGCTCTGTTTCGGTTTCACTTCCGGTGAGGGGCCGCCTTGGAGCGGGCGGTGAGCTGACGGCGAGTGCGGGCGGCGGCGGTGACGGCGGCGCCGCTGCCGAGGGGCGTGCGGGAGTGCGGCGGCGGCGGCTCGGCCTCGAGCGCCCGCAGCCCACCTCTCGGGGGCGGGCTCCCGGCGGGAGCAGGGCTAAAGAGAAGATGGAGGAGCTGGTGGTGGAAGTGCGAGGCTCCAATGGCGCTTTCTACAAGGTACTTGGCTCCAGGGCAGGCCCCATCTTCGCCCTTCTTTCCCTCCCTTTTCTTCTCGGCCTCGGCGGGAGGCAGGCCTGGGGCCCTCTTCTTGAGCGCCGCGCCCGGTGCCAGGGCGCGCTGGGCGGGATGTTGTTTGAGAGGGAAAGACCGGACTTGGGGCCTGTAGGAAGCCCCTCGAGCCCAGATGCCTCTCCTGCTAGAGGCCCGGCGCCTATCGGAATGAGAAGCGGGCAAGGAGAAGAGGCTGCCCTTTCGGGGGCGAAACCCCGCGGGGGAGAGCTGGGGATGGGCGAGAGCTGGCAGCAGGTACGCGAACCCGGCGGGGAAGGGCCGGGATCCGCGAGAAGTGTCGGCAACGTCTTATTTCTCTTTTCCTAAATACCCTCTCCCAGTGGGATCCGGGCCTGACGTGTGGCTAGTTGCTGAGGAGCGGGGGGCGCTTCCGTCTAGTCGCCTCCTGCCTTTCGAAGAGGGATTTAGAGCTCCTTTGGCTTCTCTTTTCCGGTCCAGCATTGGGACTTCGGAGAGCTCCACTGTTCCGGCCAAGGGGTGTGAAGAAAGAATAGTTAGAAGCTAGTAGCTCCAAATCACAGTGGCAACTGATCTTTCGTGGCTTGTCTTTGTGGATTTCAGGAGAGATTTTAGATCCAAAAGTTTCAGGAAGACCCTGACATATCCAAGTAGTACATTAAAGAAGTTGGTGATCTTGAATATTCACAGCCTTCTTCCTTGTTATAAATGTGGGCAAATTCTGGAATACAGATGTTTTAGCGTCCAAAAACATTAGCAACTCTGTTACTTAAGAAAAACAATTTTTAACCTTGCAAAGGCCTGAATAGAGTATATGTCATGAAACTTGAGGAAATTGACTAAGTATATTATTACTAGGAAATTTTTAAAAGTGAATGGAAATAATTGTTTTGTGATGCTGGTATTGACGGTCTTCTCTGTGTAATGTTGTACTGGACTCTTGTTGAGGTTTTAAATAAGCACGCATGGTTTTACTGTGGGTTTTCCTTTTTAAGTTCCACCACTTCAGATCAAGTAATACCTTAGCGTTTTCAAAAGGAGTATTAAAAATATTTTGATGGAGGGGTAGTGTGTCTGTTGGTACATACTGTAGATCTAGTGATCTATAAATTCTCTTTTCCTCTTGAATGTCCCTCTGTAACTTGTGTTTTGCATCTTACCATAGTATTTTGGCAATAGAAGGTGCATATGGAAGGAACTGTGAAAATTACCTATTACTGTTGTTCAACACAATCCTCAAATTTTTTATGGGAAACCATTTCAAGCGAGACTCATTTGATTATGGGAAAATAAACAACTATATATGTGTTTACCAGTTTTATAGAGATAGGTATGTTTCATAAGTGAGTAAAGTATGCAAACTATTCCACACTTATAACAAAAAGATAAAAAACCTTTGGCCATAAAAGAAGGAAAAAATAACCCAGCATTTAGGTTCTTAACAGTCTCGCCAATATAAAATTATTTCAGTTGACTCTGCAGTCAAAATTTTGGTCGCATTTATTTTAGTGTTCCATAACTTCTGCTGGTTAGTTTGTGTAGAATTGTTATGGTCACTAGACTAATAGTTTGGCTTGCTAGATTTGTGGCACTAAGTCTAATAAATACAAGCAGGGGCTGAAGGTTTAGCAGTATTCTAATAGACCTGTGATCATAGCTTAGGTTGGACGCAACTCTTACTGTCTTTCCGTGGAGTTTGCTATAGAGGACAAGTAGCACATCCTGGTCTTGAAGGATTTATTGTTCTATTCCAGCAACCTATCATTTGCTCTCATGATTTTGGTTGCAAACTGATTGGAATATAAGAAATGCCCTCTATCTTTGTTACTAATGTCCCTGGTTTTGCTGTTTAACAAAGTTGCTTAATGTGAAGGTGTATAAAAAGAATGAGTTGTCCCTTAGTTCCTTGAGGGGAAATGTGAAACTTGAACCAATTTATGTAGAGAAATTGCTTAATTAAGAAATTGCTTACTTAATTAAGGTTTATTTTGAAGAAAACCTCAAATGGTCTGTATTGGTGGGAAAAAAAAGTTTCTGTAAATGAAAAACGTTTAAATTTTCATAGGACTCATAGTATTGCTGTGAGTTATAACGGTAAAGCAAAAGTAAATTGAGTTGCTTGTTCAGTGGGATAGGCAGAAAAGATGGGAAAGACCAATAAAAATGAACTGTTATGGAGAAATGTTACATTTATTTTTAAAAAATAGGAACCTGCTTCAGCAAAGTGATAGAAAAGCCTTTAAAACTAAACAACTCAAACGACTTCAGTATAATTGAATTCAGACTTCGATTTGCCTGACGTCAAACCACCATATTGCAAGGGACAATTCTCCATCTGAGCACATGGTCCAAGTCTGCAGTATAAACTGGATAGGGTATATGCTGGGAATAGTTGAGTCTTTTTCTAAAAAAATAACTCAAGCCCGGGATTCAGAATTAAGAGAATCATGAACCCTACACCTTAATATTGTAACAGCTCATTTCTATTTTTCCCTCTGGCATTTGTTAAAAACTTGAAAATTAGATTTAGTAATTGTCAGAGCTACTATGCTTATGTTTGGGTATTTCTTTGACTTAGAAAAAGTCATATGTATAACTTACAGAGCCTTATTTAAGTCATGAAGACACTTGATATATATATACTTCACAAAATCATTACAAAGCATTTCCTAAATGAATAATGTTGAAATGAACTGTGTATTCTAGGGTTATCTGCCTAAAATAGTATAGTGGTTTTTTTTGTTTTGGACTGAGAGTTTGGATGTACAGAGAATGGTAATGAATTAACTCCATTTGATGTAGAATGTATGTCATTCCTAGGTTTTGTATACTAGTATGAAAATTACTAAAAATAGATAAATCATATGTTGGAAACATAACATACAATGCCTTTTTCATTCTCTGAAAATATAGTGACTAATAGCTAATTCTTTAGTATGGCATAAATGTTAAGTTGCATTCCTATCGTTAGATTATATTTTAATATATCTTATGTTTTTAAGTTTGGTATCCGAGGGCAGTCTTTAATTTGGCAAGTATGTTATAGAGCTAACTGCTAAATATGACAAAATATACAATCAAGAGGGAATTTTTTTAATGAAGACATTAGTGACCAAACATGTTGTGTTAGCTACATAGCCCACTAGTAATCATTGTTTTACTACAAATAAACTTGCATAAGACACTATTCATGTTTTCTGTCTAAAGTCTCTAGTTCTGATTTTGCGTATGAGTGTTATTCTCAACTTCAAGGAAGTGAATTACTCAGATCAACCACATTTTTTCTTCCCAGAGGCTAAAACCTTTTTAGTATTTAGTATCTTTGTGGAAGTATCATTTTTCCCCTTTGAACTGCATGTTTTCCAACCTCATACACATTCTGAAAACCTCCAAATTATTAATTTAATGCAAGATTCAATGGTATAATAATTGGGTTTCTGATTCCTGCCCACCAGGTGATGTGCTTTCTGAGATGACTACAATCATGAATGATTGTGATAACTGTGAACAAGTGCTGAGAGCTTTCTAGGTGCCAGGTACTGTTTAGATGCTTGAACTCTGTTTTTTAATCCTTTCCCACAATTCTGAGGTACTGCTGTTCCCATTTTAAAGATACCATAGATGTACAGAGATGAGGTAAGTGACTTGCTACTAAGTGTCAGAACTGGTAAGGGTGGGATCTGGGATTTGAGATCAGGTAGTGTGACTTTCCTGAAATGAAATTTAGCTAGGAGAAATGAATTAGATTTGCTATCCTGCACAATCCTTGTGTTTGATACTGTAACCTTACCTTAACAGTCTATAAGTAGAGTTGCAAGGTTATGTTACCATTTTTTACTGTTGATACAAAGATGTCATGAAATATATCAGCTTCCTTATTATTAACTTTTGCACCTTAATATATTACATTGTAATTCTTCATCTGAATACCTTTTAGCTAAAGATTAAGTTAGAAATTTTTGACCCTGCTCTGACATTTGCTTTTGTTACTTTGGGACCACTTAACTGAAGTGTTCAAAGGTACGAATGCTTACACACAGGAAAATTAATAACTAATTTAATAGTGTTCTCTCTGTACTTGTGTGTTGTCTTTGGGTCTGGGCAAACCAGAAAGAGTACATTTTTCTCTGAATTTGTGTTAAGTCCCCAAGTGAAGTTCAGTATTCCTGGACATGCACTGTGGTTGGAAGGGCTGTTGATTAGGTTTATTGTGCTTCCTTTCTGCTGTTCATTCCCTTATGTTGGTTGTGCTCACATACCAAGGATGAAAAAGCGAGAGCTCACTCGAAGTCTGAAGCCTTGG
Organism: Phataginus tricuspis; assembly: GCA_029783875.1. Lineage (NCBI taxonomy): Eukaryota > Metazoa > Chordata > Mammalia > Pholidota > Manidae > Phataginus > Phataginus tricuspis. The sequence continues at coordinate 127,440,364 of JAQQAC010016209.1, read as the reverse complement.
GTTTAAATCATACTTTATTCCATTTCATTAGTCCATATACTCTTAAGTCCCTACAGATTTTCTCTAGGAGGGATATTTTGCAGTGCTTTAAGTTCTCCCTAATGAGATTTGTCATTGTGCCATTTGTGCTGTCTTCAACAGTGTAGTTGTTGTGTTCAGTGGTGGTTTGGGGCTTACACTGAAATTTTTCTGCACAGTAACCTCTCTTGTGAGCAGGTGACTCATACTTGTGAGAGAGTTTACTAAGCTAAGAGGTGTGTGGTGGAATGGGGGGAGTAAGAGTTCACCAAAATAGAAATGGACTTTCTTCTTAGTTTCATCAATCCTGGTAATGTAATGTTTGAAGTATGATTTTGTGATTGCCTCTTTGGTGCAGTCACCAGTAAGTTGGGGATCCCACAATGTTTTTGTGTTTTTTTGTGATGTCCCTTGATGAGGAGCCTGTGTCTGTCTTTAACTGCACTTTAACACCTTTCTCAAACCCCAGATTTTTCATCACATTATTTTTCTTCAGTCTAAATAACCTTTTAGTATTTAGTATCTTTGAGGAAACAGCCTTTTCTTCTATCCCAATTTTTAAGTCTTTTTTAAGTGTGCTTTTGTTGAGATGTAACTTTCTCAAATGCAAGAACATTTATGGTTCTGTATGTTCTATAAAATATGCCCCTCTCTGCTTTACCTCTCATTTAATGCCACTGTGTGCCAGGCTTTATGCTAGGCACTAGACATGTGTGATTTCATTATTACTTGCAACAACCTTACAAGATAGGTCCAGTTCCCCTGTATCCATTCCTTCCTTGTAAACAAGGAATCTGAGGTCCAGAGGCCACTTCCTGAAGAGTCCCACAGCTATTACATGGTAGAACCAAGATTTTGAACGTAGGTCTCATTCGCAGCAGAACCCTTAACCATTAAATTTATTGACTCTTACAAGAGTCCTAGCTCTCACTCAGTACCGTGCAGCTCCCTTTGTGTCTTTATTCATACCCATTCAATCTGCCTTTTTCTGTAACTTCCTCTCAGGAATCCCCTGAACCCACCTTCTCCCCCAAAACCAACTTTGTTTGATGTAAGTAGGTAGGGATTACAGCAAAATGTAGTTTTCCAAGTTGATGATGGGTGAGATGATAGTGCTTTGGAGGGGGCCAGAGAAGGGTATAGTATGAGTGTTGGGGTAAGGGAAGGGCAGGGTTGTTGGAGAAAGTATAATGAGAAGCTGGAAGATGGGACTCTTGCTGAAAGTGACAGTTTTGTAAAAGGCCTTACAAGTCGCAGGAAGCTTTGGTGTGAGGGAAGGCCAGAGGCAGCTGATGGGTTTCTTTATTCCACGTGTTACAGGAGCAAGAGAAGGTGGGTATCACATGCCTTCTGTATTCACTTAATATGCATACAGTGACTAAAAATGACTGATTTTGGAACTATCATGCAAACATCCATATACAGATAAGCCTCATTAACTCAAGGCAAAAATGGCCCTGGTAGGCTGTGATGATTACTCAAACCATTTCTGACATACTGTATCCAGAATTGCTTTCAGAGTTTTTTGAAAGCTTTATGTTTTTAATAGTCACAACAGTTGCAGATCTTCCTCCTTTGAGGGAGTGTTTGATTTTAGGGAATAGGCAAATGTGGTGAATGAGTATGATTATACTGTGCAATAACTTTTTGGCAAATAGAAAAAAGTAAAAATATAGCAGTGAAGTAATAAGACTGACTTTTAGAGTGCTTTTAAAAAGGTGGGTTTGAAAACAGTCCCCAACATTTATAATTTTTTTTGATATCGTTAATCTACAATTACATGTGCAACATTATGGTTACTAAACTCCCCACTTCATCAAGTCTCCCCCACATACCCCATTATAGTCACTGTCCATCAGCGTAATGAGATGCTATAGAATCACTACTTGTCTTCTCTGAGTTGTACAGCCCTCCCCGCACCCCCCCAACATTACATCTAATCATAATGCCCCTTTTTCCCCCTTGTCCCTCCCTTCCCGCCCATCCTCCCCAGTCCCTTTCCCTTTGGTAACTGTTAGTCCATTCTTGGGTTCTGTGAGTCTGCTGCTGTTTTGTTCCTTCTGTTTTTTTCTTTGTTCTTATACTAATCAGTGACATCCAATGGAACTTTCTGCAGTGATGGAAATGGTCTCTACCTGCACTGTCCACTAAGTAGGCATTAAGCCATGTGTGGCTTTTGAGTACCTGAAATGTGGTAGGTACGACAGTGAGGCTGATTTTTAATTTTATTTAATTGTAGTTAATTTAAATATAGTTGCATATGACTGTTCAGTTTGTAGCTGCTTTGGTGGACAGCAGTGTTAGACAAGGACAATAATACTGGAAAGACACCTGATTTAATGAGAACAGTTCTACACTCAGCTGTAATAATGTTCTTTTTAACTTTTTTATTAAGGTATTATTGATATACACTCTTATGAAGGTTTCACATGAACAACATTGTGATTACTACATTCACCCATGTTATCAAGTCCCCCCCACACCCCATTGCAGTCACTGTCCATCAGTGTAGTAAGATGCTATCACTACTTGTCTTCTCTGTGCTACACTGTATTCCCCATGACCTGCCAAACACCATGTGTACTGAACATAATACCCCTCAATCCCCATCTCCCTCCCTCCTGACCCACCCTATCACACCCCTCCCCTTTGGTAACCCTTCTTGGAGTCTGTGAGTCTGCTGCTGTTTTGTTCCTTCAGTTTTGCTTCGTTGTTATTCTCCACAAATGAGGGAAATCATTTGGCACTTGTCTTTCTCTGCCTGGCTTATTTCACTGAGCATAATATCCTCCAGCTCCATCCATGTTGTTGCAAATGGTAGGATTTGTTTCTTTCTTATGGCTGAATAGTATTCCACTGTGTATATGTACCACCTCTCCTTTACCCATTCATCTACTGATGGACACTTAGGTTGCTTCCATATCTTGGCTATTGTAAATAGTGCTGTGATAAACAGGGGTGCATATGTCTTTTTGAATCTGAGAACTTGTATTCTTTGGATAAATTCCAAGGAGTGGGATTCCTGGGTCAAATGGTATTTGTATTTTTAGTTTTTTGAGGAACCTCCATACTGCTTTTCACAATGGTTGAACTAGCTTACATTCCCACCAGCAGTGTAGGAGGATTCCCCTTTCTCCACATCCTCGCCAGCATTTGCTGTTAATAATGTTCTCTTATCTGACTAAAGGACTTAACATTTTCAGCGTATAATACACAGTAAGGAACTAATATTAATTACTGCCAAGACATGCAAACGTACTTTAGACAAAGATGAAGATAGAAGCAGTGGTCATTCTTGGTAAATAAAGGATCACCTCCTAATAGGAGTCTTCATTTTAGTATTTAATCTAAACTTACTCCCAAAGAAGCAGATTGTTGATTTGGTATTAGTTATCATATACAGACAGAGGAGAAATGGTGGGTAGGTGGGAGTTCTGTTTTGCCCATTCTCCATAACTATTGGTACTTAATTTGTGATACTAAAAGTGACCAATTATTGGAGCTTTAACTCAAAATCAAACCTTTCTGTTACTGAAATAATAGGCAAACAACTCCTTAGAGCACTGGGAGCATGTGCCCTTGTGAAATCTAGTATTAACATCGTGGTCAGTATTAAACTATACTTCTCAAAATATGCTATAGAAAATGTTCATGATTTTTAAATATAGCTGAGGAAAATAAGCAAGATCAAACTGATGGAAAGAAAATGTGGATTTTTGTCGGGGTTTTTAGCCCTCTACGGAACCCCCCCTGAACCTGGAGAGGAGTGAGGGGAGAGCACGCCCCGGCAAGGCGAGGTCGGGAGAGGCAAGTGCCGGCTGTCCTCCCGATTACCAGCCCTCGTTCCCAAGGACAAACAGACGCGACAGGGAGCTCAGTCAAAGCAGGAACTCGTTTATTGTGGAAACAGCAAGGCATATATAGTACTCATGGGCCAATCAGCACAAAGGTCAGGCAGTAACAAGCCCTTCACGCAGGAAGGCACATCATACAGGTAAATGGTGTCCACGAGCTGATCACGTTCTCAGAAGACTTGAGTCACCAATCAGGAGTGGGAGGCAGGCCTAAGCAGAAAATCACCCTCCTTTTGAAAGCAGGCAGAGCACCGCCATTTGTGCATCCAGCGGGCGCCATCTTAACAATGATTCAGCATTTCAGGCATTTTCTTTTGGAGTCTAGAATACCCTACATTTCCCCCTTTTTGTTTTTGTATGTAGGTTAGTTGCTAGCCAGAGAGGAACGAACCCTACCAGAGTCACCTTATTGAAGGTGGGACTCTTGACGGTGTGGGGTGTCAGCATCCAGTAGGCTGTGAAACTTCAATAGGCCAATATATCAGTGGTGGGGGTCAATCGACCTCTAGTGTAAAACTTTATCATGGCTATAGGACTACAGTTTCAACATCTTGGTAGTTAAAGCCATTCTCATATGGTTCCCACGCATTGTTGCGCAGGGATTGATATTGTTGCCTAAGTACCATGAGATGTACAGCATTCATCCTATTTTTTTATGAACCCAATCAGCTTATTAACAACACAAGGACCAAAGGAAAGTAATAGAAAGATAGAAGTACTCTTAATTAGGACTGCAGCAAAATAATAATTGTCTCCCGCAACACAGCTATATCTAGTAATATAACAAGTAGATGGAATAAATCCAAAGGTGCGCCCATTGCATTGTTGACACCAATTGCCCCAAGCCTGGGTTGTAGATGCCCCTATAGTCAATATGAACACAACAACAATGAAGGGGGACATCTGGAATCTTATCTCAAAGTCCTCTTTGAATCTGGGTCCTTCGGAGGATTTCTTTGGAGGTGTCCGGGGTGGGCCGGGTGGAGATGGACTCTTCAGTCTCTAGTAAGGTTGTTATGCTTCAAGTCCTCCAGAAGACTGTAAAGGATCAGTCCAGCGGTAGCGGCAGTCAGCGAAGCCAGTCACTAACAGGCAGAGCGTCCACCAAGGGCAATGTGGCAAGGGCATTTCCTGGAAGAGAAGCACAAGGGGACCCTCAAGAGCGGGTAGCGCTCTTGGGTTTTCTTTTTGTTTTCCCTTTTCCCTGTGCTGGGAATGGGTAAGCATGTGGCTAAAGTGATTACATAGCCACCATAATTTCTTTCTCTGTCTATTAGATAAGGTCTTAGTCTGTTTTTTGGCCATTTTGGTCTGTTCCTGGGCTTTGGTCATCGCTCACCTGTGGGCAAAATTTCAAATTGCGGGCAGGAATCCAAATTGGATTCGGATCTCCTATAGGGAATACACATCCGAATCCCCTACCCATACTTATCAGTGGATCTGGTCCTCGCCATTGCCCAGTCAGCTGGTCTTTCCAGCGTACTTCAACTTTGGCATATGGCGTTTGGTTTGTCCACTGTCTCTGAAAAGCCGTTAAGGATAGATCCTTTGAAAAATTTAAAATATTTAGTGTAAGCAGAGCCATTCACAGTTGGTCTTGGGGGTTTGTTCCCCCTTTTTGTTTTTGTAATAAGTCTTTCAGTGTTTTATTCTGGCACTCTACAATTGCTTGGCCTTGCGGGTTATATGGGATCCCTGTGGAGTGGCTTATGTGCCATTTATCAAAAAATTCTTGCAAGGCCTTGCTAATAAAGCAGGGGCCACTGTCTTTTTTTACTTGGTGTGGTATGCCTAGGGTAGCAAAGCATTGCAAAAAAATGGCTTTGAGCATGTTTGGCTCTTTCTCCCATATGGGCAGTAGCCCAGCAAGCATGGGATATGTATCAACTGAGACACATACAAATTTTAGTTTTCCAAAGGCTGCATAGTGAGTGACATCAGTCTGCCAGAGACAATTTGGTTTAAGACCTCTTGGGTTAACTCCCAGGGATTGCAGGAGTGGAACTTGCAGGAATGGTAAACAGGATTTACAGGTCCTAATGATTTTCTTTAACTCCTTGATGGGAATATGGGGGAATTTGTGATGAAGCCCCCTCTAGTTAAGGTGAGTAAGGTCGTAGAGGTCTTGGGCTCGTTGGAGGTCTAGAGTCTGAACAGCAGAGGATGCCAATTGATCAGCCGTCAGGTTCCCCCAGGAGAGGAGTCCAGGTAAGCCCTGGTGTCCTCGAAGATGTTGCATAAATATGCATCTGGATCACCCTATTAACAAGGACCTCACTTGAATCATCAAGAGGGTTATGGGATTTTTATCTAGCCGAATGTGAGAGGACACCAAGGCAGGGAGTAGGTTAACAACATATAGACTGATTTCTTGAGAGGAGATTAAAGATGGTGGCATGAGAGGTGAGACAGAGGCTTCCTCCTAAAAACTCATATAATATGAAAATAAAGCTACTACAACTACTCTTGAAAGAGCAACGGGAAAGAGGACTACAACAAACTGCATACACCTGGAGACAAGAGCAGCCCTCACAGAAAACGGTAATGTACTAAAGCTGTGGTAATGTACTAAACCTGCGGGATCCAAGCCCTTCCCACACCCCAGCTCACCGGCAGGAGGAACAGGAACAGAGCAGAGAGGGAGTGGAGACTGGGACTGCTGAATACCTAACTCTGGAGATCTACTCTGGGAGCACAAACCTACATTTCATGGTGCTTGCTTGATACTCTTGTAATTAGGAGCTTGGAAAGCTAAGACAGGCGGAGTTCCTGGAGAGACTAAGATTCTGGCTGCTTGTGAGATCAGGGATCCATACCCAACTGCTCTGGGACGGGGGAGGAGCAGGCAGTCTGAGAGACTTCCTGGCAGGGAGGACCTTGGAAGGAGGCTTGCTGAGGGGGCAAGGACTGCACGGAGCTTGCTGCTCGGGAGAAAGGACAGGTGGACAGGATTGTCCGGGTGTACTCTGCCCAGCAGATTGGGAGTTTTCTGATCTTCAGGTGTGCCAGCTCCCTGGCTGCCTGCACGGCTCCAGGAACCCCTTCTGTGACAGGCAGACTAGTGCACCTTTCGCCTGGCCTGCCCCACCGGGCTGGCAAACCTGGAAGCCCTTCCCTGGTGTTGGGCCAGCCGGAGGGAGGATCTGTCTACAGCAACAAAAAAGACAAAGCAGAGAGGCTTATACCTGTGTGCTCAGCCCAGTGGTTCAGACAGTGGAGACAGGCATAGCAGCCAGGAACCAGGAAACAGGCCTTTCCTCCCCCGAGGCACCAATACCACTCCCCTACAATCCTTGACATTGCTTCAGGGGCTGAGCAGCTCCAGAGAGTAGAGCTTCTGGGCACTACAGGGCTCCATACACAAATATGAAACGCCAAAGGAACCTGGTCCAGAGTAAAATTATGAATACAACTCCTGAGAAAGATTTTAATGATATGGACCTTATGACTCTCCCTGAAAGGGAGTTCAAAATAAAAATCATACACATGCTCATGGAGGTACGGAGAGATATTCAAGAACTCAGGAATGAATTCCGGTCAGAGATCCAATCCTTGAAGAACACAATGGACGGTATTAAAAGCAGATTGGATATGGTGGAGGAGACGATAAATGAAATAGAAACTAGAGAAGAGGAATACAAAGAGGCTGAGGTACTGAGAGAAAAAAGGATCTCTAAGAATGAAAGAATATTGAGAGAACTGGGTGACCAATCCAAACGGAACAATATTTGCATTATAGGAGTACCAGAGGAAGAAGAGAGAGAAAAAGGGATAGAAAGTGTCTTTGAAGAAGTAATTGCTGAAAACTTTCCCACACTGGGGAAGGAAATAGTCTCGCAGTCCATGGAAGCCCACAGAACTCCCAACACAAGGGACCCAAGGAAGACAACACCAAGACACATAATAATTAAGATGGCAAAGGTCAAAGATAAAGACAGAGTATTAAAGGCAGCTAGAGAGAGAAAAAAGATCACCTACAAAGGAAAACCCATCAGACTATCATCAGACTTCTCAACAGAAACCTTACAGGCCAGAAGAGAATGGCATGATATATTTAACGTAATGAAACAGAAGGGCCTTGAACCAAGAATATTGTATCCAGCACGATTATCATTTAAATATGACAGAGGGATTAAACAATTTCCAGACAAAGGAAAGTTGACAGAGTTTGCCTCTCATAAACCACCACTACAGGATATCTTAAACGGACTGCTCTAGAGGGAAGCACCCCTAAGGCTAAAAAGATGTCACCAGAGAAAATAAAATCATAGCAAAGAAAGCAGACCATCCAAATACTAACTAAAGGCAAAGAATAAAACACCCAATATATAAAGAATGGAGGAGGAAGAATAGGAAGGGAGAAATAAAGAAACATCAGACGGCGTTCACAATAACTTAACAAGAAAATTAAGTTAGATTCTTAGAGAGTAAAGAAGCAACCCTTGAACCTTTGGTAACCATGAATCTAGAGCCAGCAATGGCAATAAGTACATATCTATCAATGATCACCCTAAATGTAAATGGACTGAATGCACCAATCAAAAGACACAGAGTAACAGAGTGGATAAAAAAGCAAGACCCATCTATATGCTGCTTACAAGAGACTCACCGCAAACCCAAAGATATACACAGACTAAAAGTGAAGGGATGGAAAAAGATATTTCATGCAAACAACAAAGAGAAAAAAGCAGGTGTTGCAGTACTTGTATCAGACAAAATAGACTTCAAAACGAAGAGAGTAGCAAGAGATAAAGAAGGCCATTACATAATGATAAAGGGGTCAGTCCAACAAGAAGATATAACCATGCACCCAACACAGGAGCGCCAACATATGTGAAACAAATACTAATAGAATTGAAGGAGGAAATAGACAACAATGCATTCATTTTAGGAGACTTCAACACACCATTCACTCCAAAGCATAGATCAACCAGACAGAGAATAAGTAAAGACACAGAGGCACTGAACAACACACTAGAACAGATGGACCTAACAGATATCTACAGAACTATGCACCCAAAAGCAACAGGATACACATTCTTCTCAAGTGCACATGGAACATTTTCCAGAATAGACCACATACTAGGCCACAAAAAGAACCTCAGTAAATTCAAAAATATTGAAATACTACCAACCAACCTCTCAGATCACAAAGATATAAAACTAGATATAAATTTTAGAAAGAAATCAAAAAGGCTCACAAATACATGGAGACTTAACAACATTCTCCTAATGAATCAATGGTTTAACGACTAAATTAAAACAGATGGAGACTAATGACAACAACAACACAAAGCCACAACTTCTATTGGATGCAGCAAAGGCAGTTCTAAGAGGAAAGTATATTGCAATCCAGGCCTATTTAAAGAAGGAAGAGCATTCCCAAATGAACAGTCTAAAGACACAATTATTGAAATAGGAAAAAGAAGAACAAAGGGAGGCCCAAAGTCACCAGAAGGAGGGACATAATAAAGATAAGAGAAGAAATAAATAAAATTGAGAAGAATAAAACAATACAAAAAAAATCAATGAAACCAAGAGCTGGTTCTTTGAAAGAATAAACAAAATAGATAAACCCCTAGCCAGACTCATTAAGAGAAAAAGAGAATCTACACACATAAACAGAATCAGAAATGAGAAAGGAAAAATAACGACGGACCCCACAGAAATACAAAGAATTATAAGAGAATATTATGAGCATCTGTGTGCTAACAAGCTGCAAAACCTAGAAGAAATGGACGACTTCTTAGAAAAATACAACCTTCCAAGACTGACCAAGCAAGAAACAGAAAAACTAAACAGATCAATCACCAGCAACGAAATTGAATCGGTAATCAAAAAACTACCCAAGAACAAAACCACCAGACCTGATGGATTCACCTCTGAATTCTACCAGACATATAGAGAAGAAATAACACCCATTCTCCTTAAAAAATAGAAGAGGAGGGAATACTTCCAAACTCTTTCTGTGAAGCCAGCATCACTCTAATACCAAAACCAGGCAAAGACCTCACCAAAAAAGAAAATTACAGACCTATATCCCTGATGAACGTAGATGCAAAAATACTCAACAAAATATTCGCAAACCGAATTAAAAAATACATCAAGAGGATCATACACCATGATCAAGTGGGATTCATCCCAGAGATGCAAGGATGGTACAACATTCGAAAATCCATCAACATCATCCACCACATCAACAAAAAGAAGAACAAAAACCTCATGATCATCTCCATAGATGCTGAAAAAGCATTTGACAAAATTCAGCATCCATTCATGATTAAAACTCTCAACAAAATGAGTATAGATGGCAAGTACCTCAACATCATAAAGGCTATATATGACAAACCCATAGCTAACATCATACTTAACAGCGAGAAGCTGAAAGCTTTTCATCTAAGATCGGAAACACGACAGGGATACCCACTCTCTCCACTGTTATTCAACATAGTACTGGAGGTCCTAGCCACAGAAATCAAACAAAACAAAGATAAAGAAGGCATCAAGAGTGGTAAAGAAGAAGTCAAATTGTCACTATTTGCAGATGACATGATACTGTACATAAAAGACTCCACTCCAAAACTACTAGAACTAATATCTGAATTCAGCAATGTTGCAGGATACAAAATTAACACACAGAAATCTGTTGCTTTCCTATACACTAATGATGAACTAACAGAAAGAGAAATCAGAAAAACAATTCCATTCACAATTGCATCAAAAAGAATAGAATACCTAGGAATAAACCTAACCAAGGAAGTGAAAGACCTGTACTCTGAAAACTACAAGACACTCCTAGGAGAAATTAAAGAGGACACTAAGAAATGGAAATGCATCCCATGCTCTTGGCTAGGAAGAATAAATATTGTCAAAATGGCTGTACTACCTAAAGCAATCTACAGATTCAATGCAATCCCTATCAAAGTACCAACAGCTTTCTTCAATGAACTGGAACAAATAACTCAAAAATTCATATGGAACCACAAAAGACCCCGAATAGCCAAAGCAATTCTGAGAAGGAGGAATCAAACAGGGGGAATTACGCTCCCTGACTTCAAGCTCTACTACAAAGCCACAGTAATCAAGACAATTTGGTACTGGCACAAAAACAGATCCACAGACGAGTGGAACAGAATAGAAAATCCAAACATTAACCCAAACATTTACAGCCAATTAATATTTGATAAAGGAGCCTTGGATATACAATGGGGAGATGACAGCCTCTTCAGCAGCTGGTGTTGGACAAACTGGACAGCTACATGTAAGAGAATGAAACTGGACTACTGTCTAGCCCCATACACAAAGGTAAACTCAAGGTGGATCAAAGACCTGAATGTAAATCATGAAACCATAAAACTCTTAGAAAAAAACATAGGCAAAAATCTCTTGGACATAAACATGAGCGACTTCTTCATGAACATATCCCCCCAGGCAAGGGAAACAAAAGAAAAAATGAACAAGTGGGACTATATCAAGCTGAAAAGCTTCTGTACAGCAAAGGACACCGTCAGTAGAACAAAAAGACATCCTACATTGTGGGAAAATATATTCATAAATGATGCATCTGAGAAGTGGTTGACATCCAAAATATATAAAAAAACTCACGCACCTTAACAAACACAAAGCAAATAATCCAATTAAGAAATGGGCAGAGGACATGAATAGACACTTCTCTAAAGAAGAAATTCAGATGTCCAACAGGCACATGAAAAGATGCTCCACATCGCTGGTCATCAGAGAAATGCAGATTAAAACCACAATGAGATATCACCTCACACCAGTGAGGATGGCCAACATCCAAAACACAAACAACAACAAATGTTGGCAAGGATGTGGAGAAAAGGGAACCCTCCTACACTGCTGGTGGGAATGCAATTTAGTTCAACCATTGTGGAAAGCAGTATGGAGGTTCCTCAAAATAGAATGACCCAGGAATCCCACTCCTAGGAATTTACCCTACGAAATGCAGCAGCCCAGTTTCAAAAAGACAGATGCACTCCTATGTTTATTGCAGCACTATTTACAATATGCAAGAAATGGAAGGAACCTAAGTGTCCATCAGTAGATGAATGGATTAAGAAGATGTGGTACATATACACAATGGAATATTATTCAGCCATAAGAAGAAAACAAATCCTACCATTTGCAACAACATGGATGGAGTTAGAGGGTGTTATGCTCAGTGAAATAAGCCAAGCTGAAAAAGACAAGTATCAAATGATTTCACTCATCTGTGGAGTATAAGAACAAAGAAAAAAACTGAAGGAACAAAACAGCAGCAGACTCACAGAACCCAAGAACGGACTAATAGTTACCAAAGGGAAAGGGACTGGGGAAGATGGGTGGGAAGGGAGGGATAAGAGGGTAAAACGGGTATTACGATTAGCAGACGTAAGGTAGTGGCGGCACGGGGAGGGCTGTACAATGAAGGGGGTAGTGCAATGACTTCTTTTACTCAACTGAATCCAAATCTAGGCTGCTTAAAAAAAAAAAACAACAACATATAGACTGTCAGAGAAAAGGTTCATAGGCTCGTGAATTTTTTCTAGAGCCATTGTAGTGGCATATAACTCTTTAAATTGAGCTGATCCATTGACCCTCTCGACGTATTTGTCCTCTCCCTGCTTGGGTGGGGGAAGGATAAGAACGGAAGATCCTTCCTTTCCCCCATCAGTAAAAACATTCAGGGCATCAGTGAGGGGTTTACTCAGAAAGAGCTTAGGAGCGGTCCAGTTCAGCTTGACGAAGGAGGTAGCCCATCTATTAGGCCCGTAATGGCAAACAAATTTACCCCAGAAACCAGTCAGGGCATTAGATACTCTATTATGATTTCGCCTGATCCATTCAAAGTCAGACAGACGGTAGGGAACAGTCAAATTGTCTGGATCTTTCCCATAATGGCGTAGTGTGATGTCTCTACCCTTAATTATGAGGTCTGCCAATTGATCCAGTTGGGCATACACTCGAGGGGCCCCCCCTATCGATGCGTGAACCCATTGGAGGGGATCACCCTGCTGGGTGACGACTGCGGTGAGCAGTTCTGAGCCAGGGAGGATCCACAGGCAGAGTTCACAGCCGGACTGATACCTGGCCAGTTGGGCATTATCAAGCGCTAATTGAATCCTTTTAAATATTTGCTTATGTCCCTCTGTCAGCACAACAAGCTCAGATGGAGTTTTATCTTTTAACAACTCAAAGAGAGTTATAAGATCCTCTGTTGTAATGTGGAGCCAGGGTCGTAGCCAATTAAGCTCCCCTAAAACCTTTTGTAGTTCTACTAGGGAGTAGGAGTCCTTGGTAGATAGCTGGGGTCTGAAGGGACACACAGAATCCAGGTGAAGCCTCGCTCCCAGTATTTCAAAGGGAGGCACAGTCTGGACCTTGTTGCTGGACACATGTAACCCCCCTTGTTTCAAGAGGGTTGGGAGCTTCCGGTAGGCAGAGCGCAGCTGTTGGGTAGTGGATGCTCCCAAAATAATATCATCCATGTATGCATACAGGACCACCCCTGGCCACTGTTGAAGGGGCTGCAAAACTTGAGAGACATATTGTTGGCAAAAGGCTGGGCTGTTAACCATGCCTTGTGGCAACAGTGTTCATTCGTATCGCTCATCAGGCCCCTGAAAATTGGTGGAAGGTACGGAGAAAGCAAACTTCTCACAATCAGCGGGGTTGAGGGGAATGGAGAAAAAACAATCCTTAATATCAATCACAATGAGGGACAGATCTTTTGGAATGGACGGAATCCAGGGCAACCTCCTCAGGGGCGTGCCCACAGGAACCATCTGCTCATTGATCTTTCTTAAATCCTGTAACATCCTCCACTTGCCAGAGGCCTTCTGAATAACAAAAACGGGACTATTCCATGGGCTTAGGGAAGGTCTAATGTGTCCCAGTTTTAATTGTTCTTGGGTAATTTCTTTAAGTCTTTGAAGCTTAGTTTGTGGTAATGGCCACTGCTCCACCCACACTGGTGGTCTTGGGAGCCATGTAATGGCAGGCGTTATCGGAGCAGTGGCCTTTAGGATTGGGGGTGCGGCTTCACTCGGTTAAGGGGCATATTAGGTCTCGAAGCCTCAAAGGAAGGGTCTCCCCTATAATCACTGAATCTAGACTTCGGGTTCTTAGAACAAGCAAATTGTCGTTGGTATTCTTCTTCCCCCAATATGTCTTCATAAAGAATTTTAGGATTATTGGTAATGTAGACATCGGCTGCTCCTAGAATGTCTTGGCCCAGCAGGTTAGCTGTCAAGCCAGAGGCAATGAGGGGTCTGACTTCCCCATGGTTGCTATCTATGTCTTCCCATTTAAGCCAGTCCTTAGTCTCCTCAGAGGTCGCATTGCCTCCGACCCCTAGTAAAGGGGGTCCCGGGACTAGCCTCCAGTGGAGGGGAACTTCCTCCTTTCTAAGCACAGTTCGGTCTTCCCCAGTGTCAATTAGGCAGCAGAACCTTTTTCCCGATATGAATATGTCCATCTTTGGTCTTACCCCCGGTATTATGGGCACTGTCCAATGGGCCCTGGGGGAATCAGAAGAACTCCTTCCTCCTTGGGCTAACGGAGCTGGAGGTTGCCCCTCCCCTAGTTTAAAGGATTGCCTTGGATGTCAAACTTAGACTTGCAGTCTTTCTGCCAGTGGAACCCCTTCCTGCACCTGGGACAGGGTGTCCTAGGTGGGCACCGTCCCCTCCTGTTCATCAGGGGAGCCCCTTGATTGCCACTGCTATTTTTTGTCGCATGGTCATTAGGGCACTCCCTCTTGAAGTGTCCCATCTGACTGCATCTAAAACAAGTTTGATTTCTCCCCCCTTTGTCCGGGGCCTGCTTCCTGGGGACCGTAAAGTGAGGGCTGCGGTCAAGGCCTCCATTAAGGAGGCTGTTTGTGCCTGCAAGGCGGCAACCAGAGTCTGGGACTGGTGGGCTTGAGTGCCCACATCCTTGGTGGCAGCTATCCACCTTTCCATGGACCTATCTTTCAGCCCTGCACAGGCCAACTTGTGGTCAGTAGTCATCCCCTCCAAAACCAACATTTTAACAAATTGATCCCGCAAGGGCCCTGGGGGAAATTTATGCTGCAAGCTCTTTTCTACCCTGTCTACAAAGGATGGGAGGTCCTTAGTGGGCTTTTGGGTGATTCCGGAAACCGGCGGTTCCGAGGGGCCTTCCTCCAGTTTTTTCCAGGCGGCCAGCCCAAGGGCTCTTATTTGCTCCTGATAAGGGACGGGAATGGCGGCTTGCTGGAGACCTGTAGCAAACTGGTCACTGGTCCCCAAGAGCATCCCAAAGGTAACGGGAATCGGAGGGTTTGCAGATTGGTTTCTCTCTGCCTGGACGTGGCATTCCTCCTTAAAGAAGGCACACCACTTAAGGAACAGGGGACCAGGAAGGACTGCCTTTGTCAAGCTCTTCCAATCCTGAGTAGTACAGTGCTGATGAGCTAACCCTTGGAGGATGGTCTCAGCCCGTGGGGAATTAGGCCCGTCCTCCGAGACTGCCTTCTTTAGTTCTTTGAGCTCTTGGGTCTCCCAGGGGTACCACGCGGCTGGCCTGTTCCCACCAGGGTTAACATTTACTGGAAATGCCTGATAAGATGGCGGCACCGGCCCGTTCCCGCCAGAGTTAACAGTCGCCGGAAACGCCGGATAAGATGGCGGCGGGGTGGTGTCAGGGGGCCTCTCAACGATAGACACTGATGGGTCGGGGCTGGCCCAGGGATCCATATCCATCATGGGCATGGCAGGATGGAGCTTAGGAAGTGGCCAGAAATGTTCCTCATCAAAACATTCCCATTCCCTTTCCTCTGGGGGCGCGGACGCCTCCTTAGGAGTTGGTTTATCTGGTTCTTTTGGGCATTGCCTATTAGCTCCCTGTTTGCTGGGACTCATTGCGGGACCCGCCGAGCGGGGCGATAAAGATCGAGTGTTCCCGAAACATGCCTTAAGGGCTGACAGCGTAGTGTACACTCCCAGAGGGGTTCTTCATCCCGGTCTATCTCTCCCTTTCTGATCAGTCGTTCCACATGGGCCCAGGTGGAATAATCAAAAGGGTTACTGACGGAGCCAGGGGGCTACCTTCACAAAGGTCTCCCAGACTCTTTCAGCCTGGGAATCTGAGAGTTCTAACCCTCAGCTTTTAAGCATATATCTCAGCGCTTTAAGCGCAGATTCATCCTTAGAGGTTGCCTGCCCCATCTTTTTGGGGGTGCACTTACCTTGAACCACGCTTGGCCCGACTTGCCGGTACTTTCGGTTTGTCGACCGAGCCTTCATGCCCCACGTTGGGCGCCAGATGTCGGAGTTTTTAGCCCTCCACGGAACCCCCCCGAACCTGCAGAGGAGTGAGGGGAGAGCACGCCCCAGCAAGGCAAGGTCGGGAGAGGCAAGTGCCGGCTGTCCTCCCGATCACCAGCCCTTGTTCCCGAGGACAAACAGACGCGACAGGGAGCTCAGTCAAAGCAGGAACTCGTTTATTGCGGAAACAGCAAGGCATATATAGTACTCATGGGCCAATCAGCACAAAGGTCAGGCAGTCACAAGCCCTTCACGCAGGAAGGCACATTATACAGGTAAATGGTGTCCACGAGCTGATCACATTCGCGGAAGACTTGAGTCACCAATCAGGAGCGGGAGGCAGGCCTAAGCAGAAAATCACCCTCCTTTTGAAAGCAGGCAGAGCACCGCCCTTTGTGCATCCGGCGGGCGCCATCTTAACAATGATTCAGCATTTCAGGCATTTTCTTTTGGAGTCTAGAGTACCCTACAGATTTTCCCCCTTTAAACTAACAACTATAAAAGTATATACACATTCTTAACTTACAAATAATGACAGCCATTTTGGGTGTAGCAGAACACCTGGACTCTATTATAATCCACCTTGATCTTACAAGGAAACTTTCTTGTAACATAGCTTTACTTTTAATCTTTTTGGCATAATTGCAGAAGTTTGGTGTCTCCGTTTATGTAGCTTCCATATACATGTTTCCCAGGGTTCTGCCTCACCTGTCATTGTTTTTCTTAGGGACACCTGATATTTGATATGCTTTAGTTTGATGTTTTGGTAAATTTCAGTTTTTAAAAAATCCTTGAAGACATACTCATTTACCAATACATTTGCATCGAATCATTTGTTTGTTTAACACATTTATGAGGTATTCACTAGAAACTGCCTGTTACTGAGTATGCAGACATTAAAGAATGGACTTAATTCATTACCATTCTCAATAAATCAAAACTCTGACTCCAAAAAAAGAAAAAGAAACTACACTATTCTAGGCAGATGCCCCTAGAATATAGACCTTATTTCAATAGTTATCTTCCCAATACCAAAATTCATGAGGATTTACTGTTACGTTTCCTTCTAAAAGTCTTATAGTTCTAGCTCTTACATTTATGTCTCTGGCTCATTTTCAGTTGATTTTGTATGTGGTATGTAAGGGTCAAAATACACTCTTTTTCCCGTGTATATCCAGTTGTCCCAGCACCATTTGTTGAAAACATTTTTCTTTTTCCCCATTGAAGTGTCTCAGCTTCCTTGTCCACAAAGGATTTATTTTTTCCACACCCGAGGCTGTTTATCCAGGTCTAATACTTTGTTCCTGTCTCTGCCTGCACCTTGTGTGCCTTCCTGTCCTCCACTCCCTTTTGTTTGCTGATTCTTCTTCAATCTTTAAAGTTTGATAGGAACCTGTCTTCTTCAGTGTGTCTTCCCTGATCAACATACCACCACTCCCACCACACTCTTATCTTTCCTCCAGGACTAGGATTGGAACCCCGCAATGGTCCACTTAAGGACTATTCATTGAGTTCTTAGTAGGCACTCTGAAGTCCTACAGTAAATAAAGTTAAGACCTATCACCCACCCCCAGGAAGCTTACTTTTAGTGGGAAAATGAGCAGTAATATAGTGGGGTACACTTAGAGTATAGGAGGATAGAATTTAACCTAGTCTTTGGGTTTTCCCATAGGAGGTAACAACTGAACTGAGACCTAAAAGACCTACAATAGGAGATGGCTAGGTGAGAAGAGAGGAAGGACAGCAAGAAAGAAGGAAGAGCATTTATGGAGTTTAGCGCTGCTGGATCACGCCCTCCAAGGATGTGAAAGATGAAGTTTGGAGAGGTGAACAGTGGGGCCAGGTCATCAAGAGCCTTTTACAACCAGAGGAGTTTGGCCATAATCTTGCTGGCAGGAAAAAACCATGCAAGGACAGAAACATATACAGAACAAATTGAATAAGAAGCTTAAATCTCTCAAGCCATTTTTTTCAGTGAATCAAAATATAAAGCCCCTTGGGTTACTTTATACTTTATCCTACTCCTCTAACTGTCAAAACAAACAAACAATAAAACCCTTTCCTGCACCTATTAAAAACTTAATTTTATAGAATTACGGACAGCATGCTGATTAAAGAATTCTTGATAATTAGCTATTTTGTTATGTCTTTCTGCAGATTAGCAATTGCATCATCAGGTTTAAAAGATTTAAACCTCTATTTCTTTTTTTTCTACGTGTCTGTGAGATTAAGAGTTTAATTAAAAGCTGGTAATTGGGCTTTTTAGTGGTGTTAGCAGAATATTATTGTTAAAGAAAATTTAGTGTACTTGTGTGTATATAGATTTGAGACTGCATTTAGTCATTTAATAATATATTCTCCTAAAATTTAGTTAAGGAGAAAACAGGTTACAACAGATCTATACTGGCTGGCATATGGCTCTGGAACAAGTTTCTGAGTTTCCAATAATTCTAGCCTAATGTATACCTCCAGCTCTGTACTCACCACCTGCATTGTAATTTTCAATTGTCTCTCCTGTTAGATGCTGAACTCGGGAGAAGTTTTTTTGTTTTGTTTTAACTAATCAGTATTCCTAGAACCTGGCACATAGTAGGTGGCTAAAAATAGATACGACTCATGAATGAGTGATCCTCACAAACTGACAACCTCATTTGAAGCTCAGTTTTATTCTTAAACATAAAATGTTTGGTATCTCTGTACAATTTAAAAACAAAAATAATCTTTAAGCTTAGGAGTTGATTTTACCTGTGGTGTTTTTCTTATAGGCCTTTGTAAAGGATGTTCATGAAGACTCAATAACAGTTGCATTTGAAAACAAGTAAGTATTTTGATACAATTTTAATGTTTAAGTTCTTCAATATTTTATGCTAATTATTCTTTTTACTCCTCGTTTGAAAAACTCAAGTCTAGTTTGAGTATTTTTCAGGAATGGATCTTCATGCTATTGACCAGGAAATTTCTGAACAACTCAATATTAAACCAATGGAATGACTGTTCCTGCTAATGACCTCAGAGATCCCTTTTGTTAAATCTTGACCCTTACATCTCAGTCCCTTTTAATATGAAGAAAGAAACCAGATTCTTCTGTATTTAGTAACAGAGTTTAGATAGGAATATTTTTAACTGTTAAAAGATGAAAATGAATGGATTCACGGGTATTGGTAAAATCAATGTGTTTTGTAATGATAAGTCTAAAATCAGTGGTTTTAGTTGTCTTAATATATTTTATTGGAAATAATCATGTTTTACCATTAACTTACTTTTTATGTTTCATATGATTATATGTGAACA
This sequence comes from Phataginus tricuspis, assembly GCA_029783875.1. NCBI lineage: Eukaryota > Metazoa > Chordata > Mammalia > Pholidota > Manidae > Phataginus > Phataginus tricuspis. The sequence goes on along the minus strand of JAQQAC010016209.1, from coordinate 127,420,911 downwards.
TATAATTTAACAGTGGTAACATCTTTTCTGCTTTCTTCTGCTAGACGAATAAATAAAAATACTTATAAGCCTAGGCACATTAGCTATAAGAAGGCATCAATAGTGTAGATGTTAATATTTTATTGGGGGAAACAAGTCTGTTAACTAAATGCTTTGAATGCTAATAAAGCTCTTTTCAGAGCAGCCACTCAGGATTCTAAAGTACAACATACAAACTCCTTAGCTGTGATGTAGATAAGACCATGATCTTTGGGTTTTACTGAACTCTGAAGAATGGTCAACAAGTATAACATTTTGGCTTTCTTTATGTACCAAGAGAATTAATGGTATACCAAGAGCAGATTGCAAATCTATAAAGAGGAAAAATAATTAGTTTGCTGCTTAGGGCTGAGGGGAATGGGGGAGCCATAGCTAAAAAGTCCAACACTTCTTTCTGAGGTGATGAAAATGTTCTAAAATTGACTGGTAATGGTTGCACATACTTGTGAATATAATAAAATCCACTGAATTGTACATACACTTAAGAGGGTGGGTTATATGGTATGTGAATTATATCTCAATAAATCTTATAAAAATACAGTATCTGACACAGGCATACTGTAATTAGACTGTTAACAGATTCTCTTAGCTACCAAAAGGATAAAGTATTCTCAGATACCTGAAAGGCATTTAGGGTGGGCAGATAAAAGGATTTAGATTATCCAACACTCTTATCAGCTCTAGACTAATAATCTCAGTCCAAAATACAAGTTTGAATAATAGAATACCTTTCTTTGAACACATAGAGCCAAAGGTGCCCAAATTTACCTCTTTGCTGTTTCAAGTATCCATGGTTATACCCTCAACAGCATCCCACCTCTTAACGGTAACTTTGATAACTTAGAGAGGAATTCTCTTGTAATTTTAGTCCGACCTGCTTGCTCCTATCACTAGGTAAACGCTATTTCCCATAAAGGGAGTTATCTTTATTTGCCACTCTTAGTTTCTCCTATAATCCTTAATCTAAAGTACTAAGCAAACACTCATTTCCTCTATGCACTTAAGAATGTGTCTAGTTTATACACTGATTTATTATATCAGTTCTCTTTTGTTTTCAGTCAGATTTCTATGAACTTAAAATTGTTTCTGTCTTTGAACTTCCTTATTCTCTACTGTTCCACAGCTCCATAAAAGTTTCTCTTTAAGCTAGCTGTCATGCTGGGAATTTGAAATAGCAGATCAGCTGTTTTTCCTTGTATTTGTGTAGTATGTTTGAAGTTCAACACTGGGTTTGAGCACATTACTATGACTGATAGGTCCCTACCAAAGTACCCTCTTTGTCCTTCCTTGTGTGTTTCCTTTTTCTTTTTATGTTTTTAAAAAAAACTGTTTTATAGAACTTCAGACTATATATTTTCTTCCCTTTCAATCATTAAGAAAGCCATATTACTATAATACCAGATTATCTTAGATGCTTTGTTTTTACCTTCCATATTTCATATTTTTAAAGTATTTGAATTTTTGTCTCTGTACACTTAAGACTTAAAATAATTCTTCTTTCTTTGGAACCAAGAAAATTATATTATGTGTATTATTATATGCTTTATAAATCAAATCTAGCAATGAATTTGTAACATGTTAAAAGTCACTAATTTTAAGTAAGTATAGAGAGGCTTTTCTGAAGTAAAGACTTTAAAAACTTTATAGTTGTCAAGTATGTATAATAATTTATAGAAACAGTTCAGTCCGATATAGGCCCTGATCAGATTTCCACAAATTCTGACTTAATTCCCTACCCTGCTATTTTATATAATAGCTCTTCTTAAAAAACAAAACAAACTAGCATTTTTCTCAGTAGGGCTCTAAGAAGAAAGCCCTTTAGCCAAAAACCCAGAAATGACTGCTCCAAGCAGTTGAATCCTCCTGTGTTTTTGCAAAGTTTGTCTTTTAATACTTTATATCATTGTGGATATAAAAGAATAATTTGGTGTTTTTCAAAATTGTTCCATATCATTTTAAATTAAAAAACATAGGCAACTTACTGAACTCCCATAGGCTGTCTCCATCGGGTTTCTGTGGTTTAAAAGACCCCACCAGGCCAGTGCATGCTGGTACGTCATACTGATCAGCAGCCAGCTATCCATGGCAAGAATTGACCACCTCGCGGGATCTAAAATTTAAAGGGGGACAAGTGAGTTGTGAATTGCTAATGTGCTGACTGCCCCATTTTGCTTGGGAATTTGATGGCATTTATGATCAGTCTCTGTAGTCACTGGAATGTGTTTAAAACTCTTTTGCAAGTAGAAATATGGTCATGATATTACTAACACTGATACTAACATATTTAAGCATCAAAGGAAGTTGCTGTTGTAGCCTTATGTTTAGAACTCTTAGAGGCAGAAATTACTGGAAGAAAGACTTTGTTGGAAAATTGTAATGTTGGTCTATTATGTTTAGAGAAAAATTCCAAATAGAACTACAAGGCTGCTGTGCTGCATGCCGACTTTGTTGAAATGTCTCTCTATTACCATTATGCCCCACTCAGTAAAACACTGACAGTTTTAAAGCATTTGCTTCTTTAAATGAAAACCAGGGTCACACTTAACCAAAAGTTGATGGCAGCATGGTGATTGTTTCCATTAAACCAAAAAGCATGTTAAATAATTGTGTGTTTGCTTATTTGCAGCTGGCAGCCAGAGAGGCAGATTCCATTCCATGATGTGAGATTCCCACCACCTGTAGGTTATAATAAAGATATAAATGAAAGTGATGAAGTTGAGGTAAGTTTACCCTGCCATCAAGTTATTAAGCACTGATGGAGCAGGGCATTTGATTTGCCTGTGCCTTTTGTACCCCTTTTTCTTTAACACTGTTTAAACTACCTTGAGAATTAAAAGTGTGATGGACCGTGGTTTTGACTGAACCATCTTAACAATTATTTGAAGTAACACATGATGCCCAAAAATGGCTGGCTGAGCAGTACTCAGGGCACATCTTTAAAAGTCACCCCTGATTTCCTTTGTCCACTAGTACTTCTTTTTCCCTTGAGTCTCTGAATCTTTAAATAATACATTGTTTACAATTGTATCCTCATTTTAAGCAAAATGGGTTAGGAAAATTAGTTTTACAAAGGAAAAAAATCATGCCTTATAATAGAACAGCATCCTAGAATTTCTTTAAAAGTGGCAATAAATCCTCTTGGTATATTTTTAAAAACCTGTTCACAATTTTAGTATATCCACATACAGGTAAAACATCTTTTCACAGGGCATGCCGTGAACCAACTGCTCATGCGCCATAGATGTCTTTGGCCAAAAGGTGCTATGGAGATGTAACGCTTCAACTTAAAAACATTGTGTTTGTGGTTTCTCTAGGCACTGAAAATTGTTTTGACACTAACGGGGCTTGAGTCTACTTAATGTTGTAGTTGGTCTGTGTCATATCCTCTCCTTCCATCCCTTTCGCATACTCCATTTTAAGCTGTTTCTCTTCTTTCTTCACAATGCCTCGTTAATAGCTGTAGCTTCATGAATATTTGTGGTATGCAGGAAGCAGCTAAGTAGGCCTTTGTTCAAATAGGGTAAATTCTTAGGTCCTTGAATTCTTATTTTCTGTGCTAGGGACAGATGGTGCAGTGAAACACGAGTCACCTGCCTTTGATGAGGTCACATTGTAGTGAGGATAAGCTAATGTTAGGGCATATGTAAGTCTGAGGAAGGAAAAAAAAAGTGAGAGGATGGAAGGTGATAGTTCTTCTTTAGGAAGTGCTCGAGGAAGGTTTCTGGATGTCCAGGCCTGCATTCTTTTCTCTATAATTTTAAAGTAGAAATAGGATAAAGTATTATTTTTTAACCAAAAATGTACTCAGCACCCACTTGGTATAAGGAACTGGGCTTGGTTTTGTGAGGGATCCCAGTAGAAATTACAAACACTGTGTGTGCTTGAGGACCCTTAGCTGTCCACTTCCCCAGGAGACTACAAGCTTCCTGAAAGCAAGGACCAGGACTTCAGGTCTTATCTGTACCAGGACCGCTCCTAATTGTGTTTGGATGGATAAAAGGGACTTTTTTTTTTCCAACTGATTCTAATGACAGGTGGTGTCCAATGAAACACTTTGTTGCTATGATGACCTCACTGTATTGCCTAACAGTAACACATAATTGAGGTTATTTCTCTGGCTAGAGCAGTGTTGAAAGAAACTGATAGTGGTAAGGGGGGAAGGTAGGTTAAATTAAGTTGTATTTAGTCACTATTGTATAACCATTAACTTAGGTCATAAAAGAGAGGCAAGACACTGGGTCGTTGGGTCTGTATCAGGAATGCTCATAATAGTGATAGTTATAGGGGACTTTTTTCCCAGCTTAATTGCATGACAGGTGGGGACCAGTGAGGTGTTGTTACCAGGATGACCCCATTGTATTACATAACAACTAAGGTTATTTCTCTGGCTAGAGCTGGTTGGAGCAAAGTTGAAAAGAAGTGATGGGGGCAAGAGGGAAAGGCAGGCTGAGTTAAGTTGTATTTTTTCACTGTATTGTATAACTTAAGTTGTCAAAGGAATTCAAGTTGGAGCCTCTAGTTGCTTGTCAGTCTTAGGCTCTGTACCTCTCTGTCTCCTCTCTTGTCCTCTATTCTCCATCCCCCTTATCCTCTGTGCTACTTCTTTCTGTTTCTGAATATTTGTCTCTGTCCATGTGTACTGTGTTGTCTCTTTTCCTTGTTAATCCTGATTTGTTGGTATCTTCACAAAAGGTTCCATGCTGCACATCTTAAGTGAACTTTGAAGTCACCAGAGAAATTGGTTAGAAGAACTGATCCACAGTACGTGAGAACAGGAAGGTGGTATCCAGAGGACTGCCAGCATGGAGTTACCCATTTTAGTGGAGAGGGGACATGATATCAGAGTGACCAAGGATCTTTCCATTTAGTCCCCAGGAGACATGAATGCCAGGGTGGTATCCTTAGTTGGCTGAGTGGTCGGCAGTCTTACCCATTTAGTGACCATACAGCCAAGCAGTAGGCCAGGATCAGTAACTTCCAACCACTTAGTTGCTTATTAGAGTACAACAAAAACAACATTGTTGGTTCATTTTTAGATATGTTTTCTTAGCTCATAAAGTACCCAAGAAGAGAATGCCCAGGTTTCTGGATGGTCAGGCTGTTCCTGAGCTTTCCTATGCAGAGTACTGACTTTACTGAAGGAGAACAGAGAAACAGAAAAGTGCTTTTTTCAGGACTCTCCCTGGTAATCAGGTAGTTGCTGATTATATATCTGTGTCTAGCTGGTGGGGTGTAATCTGGTGTAAAGTGCATGGCATATGGGTTTAAAAGATACTTAGGGTCTTTTCAAGAAATTTTCCTTGATGTCTGATATTCCATAGATTTTTCAATTATGTTAATTATGAAATATTCTGTGTTGTAATTTTTGTGTAGGTTTATTCCAGAGCAAATGAAAAAGAGCCTTGCTGTTGGTGGTTAGCTAAAGTGAGGATGATAAAGGGTGAGGTAGGAATGCATATTTAAATTTTTTTCTTATATTTCCCTTTTTTAAATCCAGGTATTACATTTCAATCTGGATTTCTATTTTAAAATAACATCTAACTTGAGTCATTTTATTAAAATGTTTTCTCTATATGTTCAGTATGTTTCATGTGTTTTAGTTAATCAAGTAGAGTTTTTCTCCCTCTAGAGAATTCAAAACTAACTGAATAGGTATAGCTTACTGTTCTTACTTTAAGCACTATGACCAGGAATGACTTTTATTTACTTCTCTCAGTTTTATGTGATAGAATATGCAGCATGTGATGCTACATACAATGAAATTGTCACAATTGAACGTTTACGATCTGTTAATCCCAACAAACCTGCCACAAAAGATACTTTCCACAAAATCAAATTGGACGTGCCAGAAGACTTAAGACAAATGTAAGTTGGTATGCAAGAAATCCTGAGACAAGTGATATGCAATTTAAAAGAATATACACTTAAAATAATGTAAATCAATTTTTAAATTCAGTGAACTTTGGCAAAAATGGTTTGCAAAGGTAGTGGGAAAAAACATGTTTAGCTTTTTCCAGCTATGCAATCAAGCCAACATTGTACTTATTTAAACTTACTTGGCTAGATACATGACTAATGTACATTTGTTTTCAAAAATGAACTTTGTAGAATTTTAAGATTTTGAAACTATTGCAGATTTTCTGTTATAAGTCACAAATCAATTTCTGGACAGTACTTTACCAGGTTTTTTTCCTTTTAGCTAATATTTTCAGATAAATAGTAAGTAGAGCCAAACAAGTTTTGAAAGGTCATCTCTATCTTGGAACCCTTGATCTGGAATAATAGTTAAAAGTCTTTCTGGATAAGAGATTCATTTTTTAAAGATTTCATCAGGGGGTATAATAAGTTTGATGTGGATGTGTCAAACTTTAGATAAACATTAACTTGCAATTCAAAATATATAGATATCCTGCATTTTGATTGGAGAGATTGCATGTGTGTGTAAATTCTTGTGCCTTGTGATTCATGCACATTTCTTTCTCTCCTTTTAATTGGTCAGCAGCTTTTCTTTAGACAAGAAGCAACAACACAAAATCTGATACCCTGTAGCTATCCCCAGAAGTTTTCAACAGTTGACTCAAGTAAATTGCTGGCTTAATCACTCATCTCTGAAATCAAGAAGCCTGTAAAGGAGAGTGGCTCTCCTTAAATGTGTCACCCTTGGTAATCTAAAACCACCAGTAATCACATAAGAGTGGAACTGTTTTTTTCCTTTAATTCCAACACTTGATTGGGCTGAGTATTTCAAAAATGTACAGCAAAGTGGCTAAACTTTCAAGTGGATACAGCGTATTTTGCATAAATCAAGTTTAGTTTGAGTCCACAATTACACTAAATACAAATCTCAATGCATATATTTATACCAGTAGTTGGTAATCATTCATCTTAATTTCACAATGGATGTTCTTATTTCTAGGTGTGCCAAAGAATCGGCACATAAGGACTTTAAAAAGGCTGTTGGCGCCTTTTCTGTAACTTATGATCCAGAAAATTATCAGCTTGTCATTTTGGTGAGTGTTTTTGAGTTGTCTATTTTGGTGTATTTCATTGGGCGCATTTGCTCTGATAATAATGATGTTAATTTATAACTTTTAGTCTATCAATGAAGTCACCTCAAAGCGAGCACACATGCTGATTGACATGCACTTTCGGAGTCTGCGCACTAAGCTGTCTCTGATGCTGAGGAATGAAGAAGCCAGTAAGCAGTTAGAGGTATGTGGCTTTCCCTAGCACTGCTCATAATCCTGTCTAGAAATGATAACTGTGCAGTTACAAAACTTGAAAATGGGCAGATTGTCCTTTATTTACTGTTTCTTAGCACCTCCTTATATTTATTTTGAAAATCGTACAAAGCATAATCATAGTAAAGTTTTCATGCTTGAGATTTCAGAATTAAGCAGCAGTTTATGTATATTAAGGAAATTCTGATTAATTCACTTTTACTAGAAGTCTGTCTAAGCTGCTAATAAAATGAGGTAATGCTTCCTCCATGTAACATGTTATCATTAAAGTACTAGAAAATATTTAAATATCTAATCATATTCCTTTCATTATTATGTTTATCTCTGTTTAAAAAGGTATAGAGCTTCTTCATTCTAATTGGTTGTCACTCTTTAAAACTCCCGTCTTCAGATTCCTGCCAGAGGTTATTTTCCTAACTTACTATTTCGTCTCTTAAGGTGCATTTTATCTTTTATTAATCTTCCAATAATTTCCATCACCATACATTTATTTTCATTGATAACTATCTAGTACTTCATCCATTATCACAGAAACTAAATGGATTTTAGTTTAATGTGCCTACTCAAGTATATTACTGTCAGATTCCAGAGTTCCTCATCATTAGTCACTTCATTAGAGGGAAAACACCATGCAGTTGAAATAATAAAGAAAAAAAGAAATTCCAAACTTCATTTTAAGAGAGAAGGTAATCAAGGTTATATTCTTGTAAAACCCTATGAAGCTTGCCACCTTACAACTTGATGTGTGATTGCTGAAAACTTAGCAGAAGAAGAAATATTCATATCTCCTTTTGCTACTTTGTTTTCCTTATGACCGTGGAGGTCTGTTTAATTGGTTTTTACTTTCATTCTCTCTTGATGTCCCTGTGTTCACAAGTTTGTGGTTTCTTTAGCAATTCTCTCATCATTTTTTAGGCCAAAATAGCCTCCTTACTTTCACTGTGAATATTATGGAAATATACTCATATCCCTCTTCTTAAACATCTAATTCTTCTTAAATGATCTTTTATCATACCTTTGGCTTACCATTTACCAGTGAATTATCAATGAAAAGAGTGAACAGGTGAAAGAACCAGGACTCAAAAAACATGACTTCTTGAAAATTCCTAGGAATATTTGATACATTTTGTTACTGTAATCTACAAAAAGGGTATACTTTTTAAGTTGTTTACAATTGTTATACATTCAAATTATCAGGTATATTGAATAATGAGAAACTAGTGTGCATGCCTATCTTTCCTCACTACTAATATTAAAGAGATCCACATATCCAGGTAAAAAATTTCCATTTTTCAACATGAGCCACTGATATGTTTGGTTTTCATTAATGGCATGCTAGAACTAAACATTAAATTTTGATAATACTATTTAAAGAGTGATTGTCCACAAGTTTGGGGTGTCAGTGTAACTTGGTTCAGTCATTACTGAATATTTGAAAGGATTTGTTGTACTTGGTAGATCCAGATCACAAGGTCTCACAAACTCTGATCTCGTTTTAGGTTGCAGGCCCATATATAAGTTGTAAATCTTTGACATTCTGAAATCACTCAATTTAATTACTGCACCAACAATTTTTATGAGTCCTGTCCTCAGGTTAGGGGGGGTAATGTGAGGGTATCATTTTAATGTCATAATTTCATCAGAAGGATGTCTAGACCACAGTATCTAGTGATGTTATATAAATGATGCTGTTTCCAGAAATATATATATATACACCAAAATCCTTTAATAAGTATGAAGTGAGTATAATTTCCTTTAAAGTTGCTATTACATTTTTTTTACTTAAATAACATTGAGTTTGTCAGACCAACTGAGCTGGTTTTTACTTTCATTCTCTCTTGATGTCCCTGTGTTCACAAGTTTGTGGTTTCTTTTTTTTGGTAACTGGTTTTTTTTGGGAACATTTGATCTGCTGCTTACTTAGTATACATTGTCAATGTCACTGGTTATTATTAAGGCAGCCTTGCAAATAGGTCAGAAGTTACCTTGGAAAATTGTCAACAAGCCCTTTCCTATTAACAAAATACATCAAATGGCGTAGACCTTTATTAACCTAAAATGTAATTATGTTGTTGGAGGTATTTTCTAAAACCTGTTAGTTTCCAACTGAAACTAATTTATAGGCCCCTGAAATACAGGGTTAAGATAATTTACATGGCTGACCTAAATACAGTTGTCTTAATAGTTAATAAAACATATTTGATCAGATGTGCATTTCTTTTCAGAGTTCAAGGCAGCTTGCCTCAAGATTTCATGAACAGTTTATCGTGCGAGAAGATCTGATGGGTCTAGCTATTGGTACTCATGGTGCTAATATTCAGCAAGCTAGAAAAGTGCCTGGGGTCACCGCTATTGATCTAGATGAAGATACCTGCACGTTTCATATTTATGGAGAGGTAACTCGTTTACTAAGTAGTTTTTTTTTTTCCTAAAATAAAAACCAGTATTTCAGATGGCTCATCTCTTGTCTTGACTCTTTTCCCCTTTTCCCTCTTTTTATTAGGATCAGGATGCAGTGAAAAAGGCTAGAAGCTTTCTTGAATTTGCAGAAGATGTCATACAAGTTCCAAGGAACTTAGTAGGTGAGTCGCAATTGCTATTGACATACATTACAAAAGCAGAAGTTAGGTGAATTTATACTAATAAATAGAATTCTGTTTTTACTCGGTCATTTAATTGAAGCTTAATCCTTGAAATACAGTCTGTTGTTACAATGTACAGGAAATATTTGGTAAATACATCCAAAAGATTACATTTTCAGAAGGTGTACAAAAGATACTGCTTTGATAGTTCAAACCTGCTACTACCTGGAAGGATAAATTTTGCATAGCCTCTTCGCTGTATATTCTATATATCCTAAAATTAAATATATTTTTTCAAAATGAGTGACATTTGGGGGCTTTATGTTTTGGAGTAGATTGGTATTTGATCTCTCTAATGGGGCTATAAAATAATAGCATTCTTAATTATCTCTGATTTAAAGATTTGAATGTAGGTTGCTTAAATTGAATAAATTCCAAAGCTAGAATTAACTCTGAATATCTCTGCGGATTTCTTCATCATAACAGTAGTTCTTTATTTTGACTTGAGTGCTGTTATTTCATGACCAGCATCGTTAAGACTACTGGCAAATACTCTCAAATGCTGTAGATATCTTTAGTAGAACATATCAAAATGAGATGTAGTTTTATTAGGAACACTACATATGTTTTTAATTTATAAATAAAACTGGGACATACTGCCTATACATTTTTTTTATTCTCTAAACTTGATGTCATGACTGATTGTAAAAAGTAATGCATACCCTTAGAAAGTTTACAGAATGAGAAAATAAGGCCTTTCTGTGGACTTTATTCACATAGTTTTAGTCTTGGCCTGTGTTTTTTGTCAGTGTAGCATTATAAGCCTCATTCTATGCCATTAAAAAACACTTGTATTTGCAATAGTATTTTTCTCCCAAAGAATATTAGTTTGATTGAAGATAAAGTATAAATACTAGTAAAACAGTACAAAATTATTCACTCAACTGTATACAGCAGGCAACTAAAGAACATAACTATGTAATGTTACTGAGGTAAATTATATACCAGTTGCATGTATAGAAAGTATGTGTATAGTACTCTCCTGATTGCCTCAGGATAAGTGGGGTTATAAGAGATTTATTTTCTTCTTATTTATAGTTTGTCAAGCAGTTGCATACATTTTATAGTTAGATTATTTTAAGTTTAGAAATTCTTATAGAATATAGCCAATAGATGGGGTTTTTGTTTTTGTTTTTCAAAAGTTACCAAACAGAAACTAATGTGTCAGACTCATTAAAGTTAATTTTGGAGGTAGCAGGAGGGCAAGGGGAAAATTCTTGGGTTTGGAGTTGGATCTGGATTTCAGTCCACCTTCACTTTTTGGTAGCTGTTTGACCTTGTGCAACTAACTTAGCCCTCCTGAGTCTGTCTGTCTTTCTTCACCTATAAGACAAATGTAATAGTGTTCACCTCCCTGGATTGTTGTGATAAAATAGGAAGGTATAGATAGGTATAGGTGTATAGGTACATACTACCTAAGTCTGGACATGGGAGGGGATTCTGTAAATGTTAGTTCTTTCCATCCCCTTATTTACAACACTTCTATCCAGTTAAGTAGAGCAGAATTATAATAAGCTCTCAGTTGGGATTTGGAAATAACTGTTATAATGTAAAATTGAATTATTTGCTATTAAAAGTAGGTGCTACTTGTAGTAGTACCTGGAGAGAAGAGGGCCCCAGAAATTATCTTTCATGGGAAAGCCTGCTGAAATGCAATCAGCCTAATTTTTGTTTTGTTTCTAATTAGTAAAATAAAAGCAGTTATGTTTTATAGATTGTCTACTCCAACACTAGGAATGCTTTTGTGTAGTAAGATTTGGCAATGCAGATCTTTAGGTAAATGTCTAATCAGTATTGCATGAGTTCTCTTTTAGTCCCCCAATATGATTTATGATCTCTTTATTTTTCGCAAACTCTTCTTAGTATATACACTGATTTATCTTTCTTTTCTAAAATTTGCTTGTTCTTTGCCCACTTTGCCAAAGAATTGGTTTAATTATTCCATCAGCTATAGTTAAACACACAGTACTTAGGATAGTTAAGATATTAATGGAAATATGTGCCAAAATCTCATTTTTCTTTTTGCTGACTCGTTTAGACCATTATTAAAATCTGCACTGATTCATGAAAATATAAGTGTTAATAGATTAAAAATGAGAAGACTCCATGTAACTTCTCTCCTCCCTCCAACCCCTTTTCACTTGAAGAAAAGAGAAGAAATAATTGTTGAAAGGACCTAGATCAAGAGTCCTGATTTAGAGGTGTCAACTCTGTTCCCTGGCCAGTCTGAGGTTATGGGGGTGAGTGAGGCTGTCATACTCAGCAAGGGTGCCAAGGCTGTGCTAATTAGAAGAACCACAAGATCCTATTGTGAGAGGGCTTGCTTGGAGTTCTAGCTAGGACTGGCTGAAAGCAAATTTTTTCTTCTAGTTTTTCCCTCATCCCTGCCTTAGATGAGATGGTGGGGCAAGCATGATAGACTTCACTAGTGGGAGGATGCTTTAGGTGGCTTGGGAGAGCCCTTGGAATCGGGTGTAATTCACATGTAGATTCCTAGAATCAGTAGTTACCACATTTGTAATATCTTGCTTTATGCTAATGCATGGTGATAGCTATGAAAGCCATCATTTCCCAATGAAGTATATGATTGCATTTTATAAAATGAGGGAAAGAATTGAGTGCCTATTCATTACTGGTATTTGAGGTCTTTGGAGTTTTAACATATGTTATTGAATAATAATCTTGAATTGATTTTAAACCTTTTTGTTGTGTTTTTGAGTTCTCTTAAAGTGTGATTTCTTAGTCTTTTATTCTGTGACTAATCCCTTCACCTTTGAATATACTGATAAAATTTGTGAGTGGTAACACAGCAAGAGTCTGTTAACACACTGGCCTGAGGAATGTGCACTTCTTTCAGATGTATGTATAGCTGCTTAAGCCACTTTTAAACTTAGAGTATCTTTTATAAATGTGCCATAATAAAATTCTAAAAATACTTACTATGGACGAAGAAGGAAATTTAAGTCAAGTACAGGTGGAGTTTAAATAATTGTTGAATAAAGAAATGAATGTATTTTCTATTATCTGTCCTTTAATTCCTTTTTACAGAACTTTGCAGCAATACACACCCCTGTAGCAGCAAGTTGAAAGTGGACGCTTTTATGCAAAATAAGAGCCTGTCTTTGAACTGCCTTAAAAATTCAAATTAGCCAGTCAGTTGATGAGTGTTAGTCAACTCTAATACCTAACCAAAGGAGTTTAAAAAATGACGACCTAATGAAACAAAGCCAGTTTAATGTGTATGTGTGTGTAAAATAATAAAGTGGTTTACAATGGGGTGTGCTTACTAGTTTGAGGTATGTCTTTTTAACCAAACATAAATTATTCATTTCTTAACTTAGGCAAAGTAATAGGAAAAAATGGAAAACTGATTCAAGAGATTGTGGACAAGTCAGGAGTTGTAAGGGTGAGAATTGAGGCTGAAAATGAGAAAACTGTTCCACAAGAAGAGGTATGTTCCTAGTACATATGGTTTTGGTCTGTCTAATAAAAGTACACGGTTTTTATTGTTTTGTTTGACATAATATTGGGGCCTCTGTAATATGCACATAATGTGAATGTAAAAATTCCGATTATCAGACACACCAGTTAATTTTATAGTTGTAGATAATGGTCTCTGTTCTCTAATCCTGTGATATTGGATTAGTCACTTTAATCCCTTTAATTCTTATTTATCTTTAAAATGGGTAGTCATACATGTACAAGAACAGTGTAAAGCACTTTCCAAATATTAATATTAGTGACAGAGACCAAATTGGGAAACTGCTAGGTTTTCTGGTGTTCATTCACCCTTTGGCTTTTTTAGTTGGTGTGTGTGTGTGTTTCTTTTATGTGCTTGAGATTTTTATCTAGGCATAGCATCTCTTCTCAATCTTTAAATTTATAGCCTTCACTTTTATTTTCATGAATATATATATATACTTCTTGATAGTGACTTTTAAAAGTATGGTGTGGGCTCTTCTGTACAATGGTACTGTTTAGAATAAAATGCCCTCAGATTGCCATGGTTTTCATATATTGTCTAGCTTTTCTTTTGTGAAAGATGCTTTTGGCTGAAGTTAAATTTGGCCGGGTGGGGGTTACTGCATAATTTTTGCATTCTGTAATTTTGTTTACCAGAAGTATTTATAATAGTTTATATTCTTAAAATATCATTGATACAATAATGGAGCTAAATAAAGTCTTAAAAATCGGTTCTTTTTTCTCTTTCGTGTTTTGTGTTTTTTACCAAGGAAAATATGCCACCAAATTCCCTACCTTCCAGTAACTCAAGAGTTGGACCTACTCCCTCAGAAGAAAAAAAACATATAGATATAAAGGAAAACAGTGCTCATTTTTCTCAACCTAACAGTACAAAAGTCCAGAGGGTAAGAAATATTTGTCACTTTTAATTATACCAAAAGTAATTTCTTCAACCCAGATGTCACAATTGCTGTTTCGGGTGTTTTCTCTCGTTAGGCTTATAGGCTACTCATGTTGTATTTTTTTTTTCAAATATGATTGCCAGTTTATGATATATTACAAGCCAAAGTTATATACCTACTTTTCAGTTTATTCACAGTGACAAATCTTACATTGTAAACATAAAATATGGGATTGCAAGTTAATGGTCACATTTTTCTTTGAGGGTGGACTTTTATTTTTTCATGCTTTATCTCTTGAAATTTTGCAGGTTGTAGTAGCTCAAAATGTACCTTCTGTTATATGGGTTAGTTAACTACTTAAAGCCATTATTTTAGAAACTGGTTTTCAAATATTGGAACTAACCTAAGTGTTTAGAAATGGGTTTAGAAGTCCTGCAGTGAAAGTCCTGCGTTCAGGCTTCTGTGTATCATTTGTTATAGTTAATGACATCACTTGCATTCCTTATACTGCTTTAGGTGTTAGTGGTTTCATCAATTGTAGCAGGGGAATCCCAGAAACCTGAACTCAAGGCTTGGCAGGTAGGAAAACATTCCTTGAAAAATACATTTTAATTTTATATTTTAATGTTTATTCCCCTTGTTAAGAAAGGCTACAAATAATGATCATCAGGGTTGGGGAATGGTGGAGAAGTGTTTGTGGGTATGTGGATCCATTGCCCTGGGGAGAAAGCTCACATTCCTTCCTATTGCTTACAGGGCTGTTCTTTCACAGTCACCTGTCCAGTGTCATCTCTTATCACTCCTCCCCCTTGCAGTCTAGGGAAGCTTGAGCCACACTGAAGTACTTAAGAGCTCTGTGAACACTACTCTCTTTTGCTTCTAGACATATGCATATGTTTCCTCTGCCTGGAGCTCTGCTTCTCCAACTTGCCACCTTGCTTTTACCTTATTACTCCTTGTGCAGCTTTCCTTGTGTGCTTTCCACATGTCCCCTCCCCTCACCAACTGAAGAGCCTTGACCCCTTCTGTGCTCCAGTGTGCTCCCAACCCTATTGTAGCACTTACTACAGAGGTGTTCACTTGTTCTCAGCCACATTGTGAGTTCTCTTCCTGGCCCATAGAAACTGTTTATGGGGAGAATGTTATGACTCACAAGAGATTCAAAGTAAAAATGCCATTTTACAAAGAGAAATATAACTGCAAATAGATTGGCTATTCCTCTCTGCTGGGCAGCCCATTTCTCATCCCAGAACAGGATGAGGATTCTATTCTCACCTTTGTTTTAATTTACTATTCTGGTCCAGTAGCAATATGCTTAAATTAGAGTGGCACTTGGGTATACCGACAGTTTAGATATGTTGCAAGAAAGAATGTTTTAAAATTACTTGCTCCTAAGTCAAACTAAGTCTGTGACATAGGGTTTGAAAGCTTATTTTGCTCATAGGTGATCGAGAGAGAAGGTCATACAGTATTTCATCATATGACATCTTGGAAAATAGTATGGTTAACTGCTTTGTAACAAAGTCAGTTGGGGAAAAAAACCAACAGAAATGATTTTGAGAAAAAGGGGTCTTAACTCATAGGCCTGATTACTTCCATAGTTCGTATATCACTCTATGCCGAAAAACAAGTCCATAGGAAGCCCATGAGTTTTCAGTAGTGCCTGATTTCTTGAGGTGGGCACTGCTGCTAGGAAACAGTGCCTTGCCTACCAGATGGAAGGTCAGTCTGCAAGCAGTATTTCCTAATTGTTCAGTTTTGTTCCCCATTAACAGCCACATTCATGTGGAAGGAAAAAGAAAAAACCTGTTCCAGCCCCACATACGTTTAAGATGCTGTGTACCGAATGCAAGCAAGCAAAAGCAGCCCAGCAGTAGCCACACCTCTCAAATGAATGCTCTTTTTAAAAGAGTGGTACTTGCTAAAGAGACAGCTTCTTGGCTTCTCACACCTAGAAACTTCGCCTAGAAAATTATAGTAACATCCACATCAAAGCCACTGTATGGTTTTCTTTGGTCACTTGTGAATATCAGTAACCATGTGTGTTTCTTCAATAGCAAAATATTGAACTATTCTTAATTTTTGAATGTTATAATTGCCAGCTCTTAGTTTGTACAACTGGCCTACGCTTCCCTATAACTTATGACAAATAGTTTTTTTCTCATTTGTACTGGTGGGTTAGAAGTATAAATTTTTCATATATTCCTTTTTTAAAATCTTTCCTTATTTTAAACCATAGAAAGAAGGTCCTTATGATTCAGCCCTTTATAGTATTTGGAGTGCATTATTGAAATGTATTAAAATTGCTAAGTTTCATGCTCATGGATGTACTTGTTTTTTTCCTCACAGAATAATTACTCAGTGCATTTTATTTTATCCTAATTCTTTGTGTTTTGCTTGTATTCTGTTGACTTGGTTAGCAAAATTGGTTTAGTTTTTACTTTTGTACCCTAGTATCTAATTTAGAATTTTTTTTTAAGAATTTACTAGATTAAGCTTGTAGTAAATGAATTAGAGTATTTTAAAGTATTCATTTTGTTTATGCATCTCATATTGAAGCTTGTATAATTTTGAATTACATAATTTGTGATTTTGCCAACATTTAACAGTAGTGTTTAAAGCATAATGACCTAATGAATTTAAGGAGTCGCTGTATTGATCTGTCATTCACGGTAGGTGTGTAAAATATGCCAATTACTTTTGTTTTCATGTACTAATTTATATTTTCAACAAACATTTGTGTATCTGCTGTTTGTAAGACCCTGTACTAGGACTTTAGTCATTATTTATATTTTTTCAGATTAATCCATCATTGATTTTATAGGATCATTGTTGCCATTTCTTTTTCAGGGTATGGTACCATTTGTTTTTGTGGGAACAAAGGACAGCATTGCTAATGCCACTGTTCTTTTGGATTATCACCTGAACTATTTAAAGGTGAGAACAGCAAGAACTTTTAACTTCTAATCCTTTTGTACTAAAATATAAAAGCTCCATAGTCAGTGTTTTAGAAGTCAAGATTCTTTCTAGCTTATACATTACAATGACCAATAAAAGGTAGCAGAGAAAATACTCATTAAGTTTAGCTTATTATATTCCTTCTGAAAACACAAGTCAGTTTTCCATCATAAATTTAAGGACCAATATCCCAGTTCTCAATAGATTCCCCTATTTCCCATTATTATTCTGCTAAACCCTTATGCTCAATTTAGGTAATCCTATACATAGCCTTTTCATCCACTTGATCCTTCGCAGCCTTTGTGAGTTTTTTCCAGGCCAAATTTTGTGTCTGTATCACTTGCCTTTGTTGTCCCTTTTATGTCATTTATCAGGGATAAGCCCAGTGTTTCATGAAGTTCTCTGTTTAAATGTTTACCCTTTATATTTTCCTCTAGACTCTTAATACAAAATATAAATGATTTGTGTTATCTTGGAAGTGCTCATTTTAGTGTTTGTACAGTTAGCCTGCTCAGATTGCTAACTGGAAAGCAGGAACCAGGAGGCTACAGGCTAGGCCACTTGCTTCCAGTCTCTCTTGTGCCATGAACTAGCTATGTGACTTTAGGCAAGTCACTTCCCTAGACTACATTCTTTTTTAAATTCCTCTTGGTGAAAATGTCCTATAATTCAGTGAAATTAAATCTTATCCATATCACTTTTATAATTTCTTTTTTATATCCAGATGTATTAAAATTGTAATGTGACTAGCACTAAGTAGCATTTAAAAAGCAATCCAACTTTGTATTTTATTTGATGGTATCTTAAGAATTTTTTTGATTTCATGAAATAAAATTAAATAATTCTACTTGTATGCAAATAAGGAAGAAAAAATGCAATAGCTATGTATTTCATTCATTCTTACAGTGGCCAGTTAATAATTGAAAGTGGGAAGGTTTCATCCAGCAAGGTTGCATGGGTAGGATACCCCCCTTATTTACTCGTTTGTTTGTCTTTTAAAGTAGCTTTTATGTGTAATATGTTATGTATGTTTTTCCTCTTATTCTTAGCTTAAATAATTATGGAGAGACAGTCGCAGCTGTGCTGTTGCCATTCTTTCTATCACCAGATCTTCCCTTTATTGGGCCTGGCATCTCTCACCAAAAGGTGACTGCTTTGCCCCAGTGGGATAACCTGGACTACCATTCTGTTTTGCAAGATATACCCATTCCATGAGCTATCACTCTACTTTTGGAGTCAGTCACTCACTCAACTGCAGTCTCTACTTTGCTCAAGTCCTTTGTAAAACAGAAATTCTGTTTCAGAGTACAAATGAAACTTACCTAGGTCCTTGCCTGTCCTTTATTTTCCAGAAGCTACCACAACCAAGATTTTAGGAACTTAGCTTTACAGGGGCTTTCTCCAGTGACTGTCCATGTAGACAGTCCCTGTGATGGCCTCTACTTGACTGAGACACCCAGTACTACTATAGTTATGGCTCCAGTTCCCTATAGCGAGTAAATGAGATTTTTATGGGTAGAATGGAAGGACAAGGATTAGAATTGAGGCTTCATCTGGATTTGACAGAACCCAACATAATTGGAAGCACTGTGTGTAAGGGTCTGTCACTGGACCCCAGATACATATTTTGATGGATTGAATTTATACTGTTTGTCATACTTGTTCTAGCAGAGCTGTTGTCTTTAAGAGGTTCTCAAGGCATGATGTAAGACCTAACTTTTTGGTCAGCTATTAAATAGTGCTCACCACCACCCCGAAAAGGAATAGGAGTATTTTCTGTTCATTGAAAATAATGGTTCCTTAATTATCTAATCACATCCAAAGATGGTCCAAACTCAGTGCTTTGTAAAGAAGGGTATTAACTGGCAAATCTATATTTCAATTAAGATCATTTACAGTGTGTGCTTTTAAGATAAGCTGGTTAAACCTGAAGTGTCATTTATCTGTATTCATAGATTTTAGAGTTGTTTTATTCAATAGCTTCTCATTAAGAAGTCCCAAAAACTAGCATATCTGTGCCTTGGCTGATTCAGTTGATAATCATGCCAAATCAAATAACTTTAAATTCTCATCAGTATAATTTTAATGCTGAGTATTTTTGTTATATCTCTAATTTTGGACATCAATAATCTGTTAACTATAGTGATTTTCTTTTTAAATAGAAACCATTCAATTTCCTGATAATTCTGTGTAACAATGTTTACTGTAAATTTGGAACTGAAATTGGAGTATTTCCAGTATACTTTTTATCTGATGAAAAGGAGAAAGGTATTATTAAGTAAAATGTCAAATTATTTTTACTGTTATCTTGTATATTTTAAATAGGAAGTAGACCAGTTGCGTTTGGAGAGATTACAAATTGATGAGCAGTTGCGACAGATTGGAGCTAGTTCTAGACCACCACCAAATCGTACAGATAAGGAAAAAGGCTATGTGACTGATGATGGTCAAGGAATGGGTCGAGGTAGTAGACCTTACAGAAATAGGGGGCACGGCAGACGCGGTCCTGGATATACTTCAGGTACAAACTAAGCATTTTACTCAGTAACTTTATCTGTTCCTTGACTTAATAGCTGCTAATCTCTAATATTCATTAGAACCCCAGTGTAACAATTCCTCACTACATGGTTTCCGATTCACAGTGGGTCAAATTGTGTTAAAAGAGACGTACATACAGAGTAAAAACCTGATAACACATAGAGTTCGCAGGGCAGGTATGAGTTCTGTACACGTTCTGACTGGGGATGAATCTGCTTAAGCCCTTGTGTGTTGACGACTTTCTTAAGGCCTTTCCTGATTTTATTACTGTATAGCCAAAACTTTTTTCATTTGTGTACTGTGGCTCACTTTTTGTCAGGCATGTGCTGGTCATACTTGCTGGATGGACTGTGTAAATCAGGGGTCTGCATCCTGTGGCTCATAAGGTGATTTTGAGTGGCATGGCCAAAGTGAGCCCTAGGCACAGGCAAGAAGTAGGCGAAGTTTTCTCTTTGCCTTCCAGCTCTTCTGTCAGTGCTTCTTTCTTCTCTCCCAGTACCTTCCACTGAATGCTGTCCCCACCTGTCAGTGCCTAAGTCTTTCTTGCTCAACTGTATATCTACTATGTAACTTGCTAATGATGGTGTAAGGTGTAATCCATCTCACAAATATTTGCATTTCAAAAAGGACCTCTTTAAGATGGAAAAGCCTTCAAGATCCACAGGAATGAAGCTATAATGGTGAAGCTATAATTGGTCATTAGCTCCAACAGAGGAAGAGAGAGAGGTAGTAGAGTTGATATTCTGGAGTGGGGGAGAGTCACATCTACTAAGGCCAACCTTGAACCTAACCCCTAACCCCTCTCCCAACAGTCTGTTCTTTCTGCTATTTAAGTCCCCGCCTCACCTTGGAGCTCTTTTCCCCATGCCCATCCCTCTGTCAATGACCCACCCCCTCAGGCATAATGAGTTGATTATAATAATTCCTTTATTAATGATAAGTTATTCCAGTGGGAGTGGGAGGGAAGGTTGTGAATGAAGCATCAGGCAAGCATTTCCCCCTTCAGTGAGGTCCAGTCCCTGATCCCACAAGAGACCTTTCCTGGGACAGTTGCCATGGTGGCCTTGTTTGCCACCCTCTCAGAAATGACCAAAATGTGTGCATTCCCCTCTGTCCGTGGGCCAAACCTTGTTAAAAGGAACTCTCTTTATAGAGGTTTTGTTTATCAAGGTATTGCATTTGACTTTTGTAGACAACCCTTCCTCCAGAAAGTGCAGATATTTAAAGGAGCACAGCTGTTTAATCATGTGGCTAAAACTCAGGTCTGAACTTAGATGGCTAAAAAAATGCCTTTGTTTTTTTAAATGAAAACCAAAAATGCTTGAAATCAAAATTACCTCAAGTATTATAAAACCCTTCATTTTGAATTTAAGATCATTTGTTTTACAAAATGGAAGGTGATAATGCTCTTTGGTAGGCTTATAAATTGGGAAGAATATTGGATTGCCCCCTTAACATCTCTGGAAGCTTCTGTTAACTTTTTTTTTAAGTCGGACAACGGTATATAACTTTTAACTCTCGATAGGAACTAATTCTGAAGCATCAAATGCTTCTGAAACAGAATCTGACCACAGAGATGAACTCAGTGATTGGTCATTAGCTCCAACAGAGGAAGAGAGGGAGAACTTCCTGCGCAGAGGAGACGGCCGACGACGTGGCGGGGGAGGAAGAGGACAGGGAGGAAGGGGACGTGGAGGTGGCTTCAAAGGTACAGGGGCATTTGTTATGATGTAAAGGGAAATATAGCAATTGCCTGAAGTGCTTTGAAAAGTCTTAGTGATTCAAGGACATGTTACTAAGACCCCATTTCTCCTATTTTGTACTAGTCACCTTACAAAAGGCTAAGCCTTTTATTCATGCAATAATTAACAGACTATTAGACAGCTTTCCTTACAGGTTGTGTAGAATGTGTGAATAAACACTGATAACTAATTCAGCTTCTTTGGGGATTCTAAACATAATATCTGATCATTAGGTCAGGTTGCCCTGTTAACACAGTTGGTGTTGAATTAAATGCTTTCTAAGTACTTTGTTTCTTGGTAGCATGCTAGATTATTACCCATTATGTAAAATTGCTAGGTTCTTGATGTTTTAGATTCTGTGGTTGGTCTAAAAATTGAGGGTGTGGAAATAACTTGTAAAGCATGTCAAAATCAGTAACTGTCAAACCTTTTAAAAATGCCCCCGAAGGAAACGACGATCACTCCCGAACAGATAATCGTCCACGTAATCCAAGAGAGGCTAAAGGAAGAACAGCAGATGGATCCCTCCAGGTAAACTGTGTGCCTCTTTTCATCTCAATTGTTTGAATTATAGTGGTTTGAGATTTATGAGTTTATTTTACTTTATTTTTAAACGTGTTCAAAGGTTGTGAATTTAATATATATGAAGTATTTTCCTTTCAACATTACAATTGTGAGTAATCTTAGTCCTTTGTGACAAGTATACAAAGATTTCTCTAGAGATATGCAGACCAAGTACTTGTGAAGAGTCTGGCAGCCACGTTATAACTTCAGTACCCCGCTGGTGGTCTTCCCAGT
>JAQQAC010016209.1:127388018-127398089 GCA_029783875.1 Phataginus tricuspis | reverse complement strand
TAAATACACATATTGGGAAAGAGTAGGAGTTAGGAGAAAACAGACAGGACAAAATGGGTTATTTTTAATATTGTCAAGATTTATCACATACTGAGGATGAAGCTGCAATGAATGAACATCTATGCATTGTATTGAAATATATAAAACAATAGTTTTAGAAATTCAAGTAGAAATGGACAAAACTACAATTGTGGTGGGAGACTGTAATACTTATCTTTTAGTCCTTGACAGAAAAAATAAAGATATTGAGATATTGAGCATTTGATAATATAGTTTAGCTTGATTTAACATATATAATAAAGTTCATATTCATATAGTAAAGTTCGTATCATAGTAAAGTACCCTACAGGTTGAGAATACACGTTCAAGTGTGTGTATATGGAAGTTGGTCTCATTAAAGTGAGAAAGGATATTATCATTGATGTAAAGGAGATTTAAAAATTGTAAGTAAACATTTTATGATTCCATCCTGATAATTATTTGTAAGTAAATGATTTCCTAGGAAAATTAAAATTAAAATTGACTCATGAACATCATGAGGTGAAAAGTTGTTAGAGAACTACCACTCTTCATAAAATACAGACTCAGACTATGTGTGGATGAGTCTTCCCCAACCTTTAGTGGATCCTATGCTGTTTAAACTGTTTCAGTACAGAAAAAGGATGGAAAGCTTCCCAGATTATTTTATGAAGTAGGTATAACCCCATGCCAAAACCTACAGAGACAGCACACAGAAGAAAACTGGAGACACACTTCACTTAGGAATGTTGTTTCACGATCCCACATAAAGCATTAGCACTGTGGGCTTTATTTCATGAATGCAAGTATATTTTAATATCGGAAAATATATTACTGTTCAATAATTAATAGGCAGAGGAACATATCATGGCAGTAAAAGCATTAAAAGCATTTGATAAATCCCAGTCCTATTTTATATTAAAAATGAAAACAAAAATAACAGAAAATTAGTAGTAAACTAGGACTAGAGAAATACATCCTTAATTTAATAAAAAACGTCTATCTTAAGCCAGCAGCCAGAGTTTTACTTCATGATGAAACACACCAGTGCATTCTCATTAAAGTCAGGATCAACTTGAGAATGCCCATTATCATAGCTATTACTCAGCATAGTTTCAGAAGTTCTAGGCAATGCAATGGGAGAAGAAGAAATGAGCTGTAAATACTGGGAAGAAAAGAGGCAAAACTGTATCAATTGTATACACTTGGAATAAAACTGAAGAACAATGAGGGATAATCAGCATCAAATAAAGTAGTAAGTTACAAAATACATGAACCAAAATCAGTAGCTTTCTTACATACCAGCAGTAACCAGCTAGAAACTGTGGTGACATAGATTATATTTACACAACAACAAAATATATATGATATAAGGGAATGAATGCAATAGGGGAGGTAGAGGACGTCTATGAATACAACTATAAACCTTACTCTAGGAGATAAAAAGAGACTTAAATGAGGGGAGAAATAAGCTTTGGGTGAGAAAATTTTGTACAATTATCAGTTCTCTTCAAATAAGTAAACATTTAACTGAATTTATGCCAAGCATATGAGACACATAATGAGTATTTTTTTTAATTCAAAAGAACTTTATCTTTACACTTGTCTGCATTGCTTCGTGGCTCCACTATCACCCTTTAAATGATTTAAAAAAAAATTTGTAATCATTAATATACAATTATATGTACAACATTATGGTTACTAGACTCCCCACATCATCAAGTTCCCACCACATACCCCATTACAGTCACTGTCCATCTGAGAAGTGAGATGCTATGGAATCACTACTTGGCTTCTCTGAGTTGTACAGCCCTCCCCATGCCCTCCCTACATTATGTCTGCTAATCATAATGGCCCTTTTTCCCCCTTATCCCTCCCTTCCCACTCATCCTCCCCAGTCCCTTTCCCTTTGGTAACTGTTAGTCCATCCTTGGGTTCTGTGAGTCTGCTGCTGTTTTGTTCCTTCAGTTTTTTTCTTTGTTCTTATACTCCACAAATGAGTGAAATCATTTGATACTTGTCTTTTTCTGCCTGGCTTATTTCACTGAGCATAATACCCTCTAACTCCATCCATGTTGTTGCAAATGGCAGGATTTGTTTTCTTCTTATGGCTGAGTAATATTCCATTGTGTATATGTACCACCTCTTCTTTATCCATTCATCTACTGATGGACACTTAAGTTGCTTCAATTTCTTGGCTATTGTAAATAGTGCTGCAATAAACATAGGGGTGCATCTGTATTTTTGAAACTGGGCTGCTGCATTCTTAGTGTAAATTCCTAGGAGTAGAATTCCTGGGTCAAATGATGTTTCTGTTTTGAGTTTTTGAGGAACACCATACTGCTTTCCACAATGGTTGAACTAATTTGCATTCCCACCAGCAATGTAGGGGGGTTCCCCTTTCTCCACATCCTACCAACATTTGTTGTTGTTTGTGTTTTGGATATTGGCCATCCTCGCTGGTGTGAGGTGATATCTCATTGTGGCTTTAATCTGCATTTCTCTGATGAAAAGCGATGTGGAGCATCTTTTCATGTGCCTGTTGGCCATCTGAATTTCTTCTTTGGAGAAGTGTCTGTTCAGATCCTCTGCCCATTTTTTAAGTGGATTATTTGCTTTTTGTTTGTTGAGGTGCATGAGCTCTTTATATATTTTAGATGTCAACCCCTTATCGGATATGTCATTTATGAATATATTCTCCCATACTGTAGGATGTCTTTTTGTTCTACTATGGTGTCCTTTGCTATACAGAGCTTTTTGGTTTGATATAGCTCCAATTGTTCATTTTTGCTTTTGTTTCCCTTTACCGGGGAGATATGTTCATGAAGAAGTTGCTCATATTTATGTCCAAGAGATTTTTGCCTATGTTTTTTCTAAGAGTTTTGTGGTTTCATGACTTAGATCTTTGATCCATTTTGAATTTACTTTTGTGTATGGGGTTAGACAATGATCCAGTTTCATTCTCTTACATGTAGCTGTCCAGTTTTGCCAACACCAGCTGTTGAAGAGGCTGTCATTTCCCCATTGTATATCCATGGCTCCTTTATCATATATTAATTGACTGTATATATTTGGGTTAATATCTGGACTTTCTATTCTGTTCCACTGGTCTGTGGGTTTGTACTTGTGCCAGTATCAAATTGTCTTGATTACTGTGGCTTTGTAGTAGAGCTTGAAGTCAGGGAGCATAATCCCCCCTGTTTTATTCTTCCTTCTCAGGATTGCTTTGGCTATTCGGGGTCTTTTGTGTTTCCATATGAATTTTAGAACTATTTTTTCCAGTTCGATGAAGAATGCTGTTGGTATTTTGATAGGGATTGCATTGAATCTGTAGATTGCTTTAAGTAGTATAGCCATTTTGACAGTATTTATTCCTCCTAGCCAAGAGCATGGGATGAATTTCCATTTGTTAGTGTCTTCTTTAATTTCTCTTAGGAGTTTCTTGTAGTTTTCAGAGTATAGGTCTTTCACTTCCTTCGTTAGGTTTATTCCTAGGTGTTTTATTCTTTTTGATGCAATTGTGAATGGAATTGTTTTTCTGATTTCTCTTTCTGTTAGCTCATTGTTAGTGTATAGGAAAGCAACAGATTTCTGTGTATTAATTTTGTATCCTGAAACTGCTGAATTCAGATTAGTTCTAGTAGTTTTGGAGTGGAGTCTTTAGGGTTTTCTTATGTATAATATCATGTCATCTGCAAATAGTGACAGTTTGACTTCTTCTTTATCAATCTGGATGCCTTGTATTTCTTTGTTTTGTCTGATTGCTGTGGCTAGACCTCCAGTACTATGTTGAATAACAGCAGGGAGAATGGGCATCCCTATCTTTTTCCCAATCTTAGATGAAAAGCTTTCAGCTTCTCACTGTTAAGTATAATGTTGGCTGTGGGTTTGTCATATGTGGCCTTTATTATGTTGAGGTACTTGCCCTCTATGCCCATTTTATTAAGAGTTCTTATCATGAATGGATGTTGAATTTTGTCAAATGCTTTTTCAGCATCTGTGGAGATGATCATGTGGTTTTTGTTCTTCTTTTTGTTGATGTGGTGAATGATGTTGATAGATTTTTGAGTGTTGTACCATCCTTGCACCCCTGAGATGCATCCCACTTGATCATGGTGTATGATCCTCTTGATGTATTTTTGAATTCGGTTTGCTAATATTTTGTTGAGTATTTTTGCATCTACGTTCATCAGGGATACTGGTCTGTAGTTTTCTTTTTTGGTGAGGTCTTTGCCCGATTTTGGTATTGGAGTGATGGTAGCTTCATAGAATGAGTTTGGAAGTATTCCCTCCTCTTCTACTTTTTGGAAAACTTTAAGGATAATGGGTGTTATTTCTTCTCTATATGTCTGGTAGAATTCAGAGGTGAATCCATCTGGCCCGGGGGTTTTGTTCTTGGATAATTTTTTGATTACTGATTCACTTTCATTGCTGGTAATTGGTCTGTTTAGATTTTCTGTTTCTTCCTTGGTCCGTCTTGGAAGGTTGTAATTTTCTAAGAAGTTGCCCATTTCTTCTAGATTTTACAGCTTGTTAGCATATAGATTTTCATGGTATTCTCTAATAATTCTTTGTATTTCTGTGGGGTCCATCGTTATTTTTCCTTTCTCATTTCTGATTCTTTTTATGTGTGTAGATTCTCTTTTTCTCTTAAGAAGTCTGGCTAGGGGGTTATCTATTTTGTTTATTTTTTCAAAGAACGAGCTCTTGGTTTCATTGATGTTTTCTATGTTTTTATTCTTCTCAATTTTATTTATTTATTCTCTGATCTTTATTATGTCCTTCCTTCTGGTGACTTTGGGCCTCATTTGTTCTTCTTTTTCCAATTTCAATAACTGTGACTTTAGACTATTCATTTGGGATTGTTCTTCCTTCTTTAAATAGCCCTGAATTGCAATATACTTTCCTCTTAGCACTGCCTTTGCTGCGTCCCACAGAAGTTGGGGCTTTGTGCTATTGTTGTCATTTGTGTCCATATATTGCTTGATCTCTTTTTAAATTTCTTCATTTATCCATTGATTATTTAGGAGCATGTTGTTAAGCCTCCATGTTTTTGTGAGTCCTTTTGTTTTCTTTATACAATTTATTTCTAGTTTTATACCTTTGTGGTCTGATAAGTTGGTTGGTATAATTTCAATATATTTTAATTTACTGAGGTTCTTTTTGTGGCCTAGTATGTGGTCTATTCTGGAAAATGTTCCATATGCAGTTGAGAAGAATGTGTATGCTGCTGCTTTTGGGTGTAGAGTTCTGTAGATGTCTGTTAGGTCCATCTGTTCTAATGTGTTGTTCAGTGCCTCTGTCTCCTTACTTATTTTCTGTCTGGTTGATCTGTCCTTTGGAGTGAGTGGTGTGTTGAAGTCTCCAAAAAGGAATGCACTGCATTCTATTTCCCCCTTTAATTCTATTAGTATTTGTTTCACATATGTAGGAGCTCCTGTGTTGGGTGCGTAGATATTTATAATGGTTATATCTTCTTGTTGGATTGACCCTTTTATCATTATGTAATGTTCTTCTTTGTCTCTTGTGACTTTCTTTGTTTTGAAGTCTATTTTGTCTGATATAAGTACTGCAACTCCTGCTTTTTTCTCCCTATTAGTTGCATGAAATGTCTTTCTCCATCCCTTCACTTTTAGTCTGTGTATGTCTTTGGGTTTAAAGTGAGTCTCTTGAAGGCAGCATATAGATGGGTCTTGTTTTTTTATCCATTAAGTGACTCTATGTCTTTTCATTTGTGCATTCAGTCCATTTACATTTAGGGTGATTATGGATAGGTATGTAGTTATTGGCATTGCATGCTTCAGATTCGTGGTTACCAAAGATTCAAGGGTAACTTCTTTACTATCTAACAGTCTACCTTAACTCTCTTATTAAGCTATTATAAACACAGTCTGAAGATTCTTTATTTCTCTCCCTTATTATTCTTACTCCTCCATTCTTTATATGTTACGTGTTTTGTTCTGTAGTCTTTTGTGTTTCCTTTGACTGTTTTTCTGGAGAGTTGATTTTATTTTTTGCCTTTAGTTGGTATTTGGATGGTCTGCTTTCTTTGCTATGATTTTATTTTCTCTCGTGACATCTATTTAGCCTTAGGAGTGCTTTCATCTAGAGCAGCCCCTTTAAAATATCCTGTAGAGGTGGTTTCTGGGAGGCAAATTCCCTCAACTTTTGCTTGTCTGGGAATTGTTTAATCCCTCCGTCATATTTAAATGATAATCATGCTGGGTACAATATTCTTGGTTCGAGGCCCTTCTGTTTCATTATGTTAAATATATCATGCCATTCTCTTCTGGCCTGTAAGGTTTCTGTTGAGAAGTCTGATGATAGCCTGATGGGTTTTCCTTTGTAGGTGATCTTTTTCCTCTCTCTGGCTGCCTTTAATACTCTGTCCTTGTCTTTGATCTTTGCCATTTTAATTATTATATGTCTTGGTGTTGTCCTCCTTGGGTCCCTTGTGTTGGGAGATCTGTGAGCTTCCATGGTCTGAGAAATTATTTCCTTCCCCAGCTTGGGGAAGTTCTCAGCAATTATTTCTTCAAAGACACTTTCTATTCCTTTTTCTCTCTCTTCCTCTTCTGGTACCCCTATAATGTGAATATTGTTCTGTTTGGATTGGTCACACAGTGCTCTTAATATTGTTTCATTCCTAGAGATTCTTTTCTCTCTCTCTGCCTCAGCTTCTCTGTACTCCTGTTCTCTTATTTCTATTCCATTAACAGTCTCTGGCACCTTGTCCAGTCTGCTCTTAAGCCTGTCAATCGATTGTTTCATTTCCGTTATCTCCCTCCGGACTTCATCCCTTAGCTCTTGCATATTTCTCTGTAGGTCCACAGCACGGTTATGACTTTTATTTTGAATTCTTTTTCAGGAATATTGCTTAAATCTATCCCACCAGGCCCTCTCTCTGCAGTTGTGTCTGAGTGATTTTTGACTGGACCAGATTCTTCTGTTTTTTCATGGCAAAAGAAGTGGTCGCAGCAGGTGACACGTGTGTCAGCTGGGAGAACAAAGTCCCTTCCTGCTTGTTGTTCACCTTGCCCTTCTCTGCAGCCTGTGTGGGTTACCTGCACACCAGGAGGTAGTCCCTGGGATAATCCCCTGAGCTTCCCTGGCAGGGCTTCCCTCAGGCTAGCCTAGAGCACTGCAGGGGCATGGCAGCCATGCCGGGTGCGTTCTGCAGCAAGAATGGGCCCCTTCGCGCCTTCTGGACCTTGCTCTGGCTTCTGCAGCCCGTGCCATTTACCTGCACACTGGGAGGTAGTCTCTGGGATAATCCCCTGAGCTGCCGTGGGCAGGGCCACCCTCAGGCTAGCCTAGAGCACTGCGTGGCATGGCAGCCACCCCGAGTGCGTTCTGCAGCAAGGATGGGCCTCTTAGCGCCATCTGGTCCTTGCTCCAGCTTCTGCTGCCAGACCTGGTTAGCTGCACACTGGGAGGAGACTCTGTGTGGTTGCTGTGGGTGGGGCTGCTCTCTGGCTGCTCCGCAGCTATGGCGGGTCAGCCAGTCCGTTTGCAGTGCTAGCTGGTGGGAGCGAATGGCAGGCTGCTTATGGCCGTGAGGTGCTTTGGGGCTGCTTTGCCCGGCAGGTGGTTAGGGGCCCCAAATTCCTCAAGATTCCCAGCCTGCTGGGCTGAGTGTGCTGGGACGATTTGTTCAGCTGTTGGGCCCTTGTCCCTTTAAGACTTTTAAAAAGCACCTGCTTTTCTTTTGTCCGGCTGTGGGGACCCGCTCACAGTCTCCATCTCAGATCCTGCCCTTCCGTTTCTCTAATATCCAGTACACCAGGGGATGTGTGTCTGTGCGCCCAGTGCAGATCACCGAGGCTGGTTATTTAGCAGTCCTGTGCTTCCACTCCCTGCCCACTCTGATTCTTTTCCTCCCACTGGTGAGCTGGGGTGGGGGGAGTGCTCGGGTCCCAACAGGTCACAGCTTTGTGTCTTACCCCTTTCGTGAGGTGCTGAGTTCTCGCAGATGTAGCTGTAGCCTGGCTGTTGTAATGTGTCTTCTGGTCCCTCTTTTAGGACTAGTTGTATTTTTTGTATTTTCACAAATATACATGGTTTTGGGAGGAGATTTCCACTGCTCTGCTCATGCTGCCATCTTGAGCCAGTCACAATGAGTATTTTTTGAATGAACATTAAATGAGTGAACATAATTATATTAAAATATTATTAGGATTTTTTGACTTGACAAAATGATTCTAAGGTTCATTCTTCAGAGTAGAGAGTTAAATTTTGATAATAAAGAACAGTGATAGATTTGCCAGATCAGGTATTAAAACATATAATAATGTTTAACAGTGATATTAGTGCATGAACAGATTAGTGGAACAGAATAGAAAGTCAGGAAACAGATCTATAACTAAGAATATGATAGTGACAAATGTAATAGAATATGATGGTGATGTCATAAGTAGCAAAGTATGGATTTAATAAATATATTTGGACAACTGGAAAAAAATGTATCCCGACTTCATAACATACTCAAAAATATATTCCAGGTGGATTAAATTTTTAAGTAAATAAATGAAACTAGGAAAGTGTTAGAAGGAAATATTAGAGTGTAAAATGTCTTTCTAAACATGACATAAAGGGCAGAAATAGCAAAAGAAGAGATTCATCCATTCAACTACATAAAAGATTTAAAATTTTGAACTTCCCAAAACACCATAAAAATGATAAAGATAGCTGGCTACCTTGAAAAATCTTTGCAACCTATGTGGTAGATTAAGGGTTAAATTCTCTACTGTGCAACAAATACATGAAAGAGGTAAGCTCACTGATAAATGAAGGTGAAAAATAAAACAAAAGACATATCATTGTCATCATACTGTCAAACAACAACAGCAAGGGTAGGGTGTAAGAATACTGGTGCGTGCCCCCACTACTGAATGGTAGTGTGGCCAAAGTCAAGAGCCATTCCTTAAGAATTTATTCTAAGGAATTTTTCATGAATATCTGCAAATACATAGCTCCAATGATAATCATTCCTGTCTTCTTTTTTTTGTTTTTAGTTTTTTCTATTTTTTAATTGAAGTATAACTGACATATAACATTGTATTAGTCTCAGGAGTACAATATAAAGATTTGGTATTTGTATATATTGGGAAATAATCACCATAGTAAGTATAGTTAACATTTGTTCCCATAAATTTTCTTTTCTTCTAATGAGGGCTTTTAAGATATGCTCCCTTAGCAACTTTCAAATATGCAATACATTATTATTAACTATAGTCACCATGCTGTGCATTACGTCCCTATGACTTACTTATTTTATAACTGGAAGTCTGTACCTTTTTCCTGACACCTCTTCCCTCCCAAACCTCACCCTGCCCCCTCCTGGCAAGCCACCAATCTATTCTCTGTATATGTGAGTTCTGTGCAGTGCTCTGTATAATATCAATAAATTGTAAACAACCTAAATGTCTTTCTGTGGGGGAATGGTTAAGTCAGTTGTAATAGAGCCATATAATGGAATACTGTGAAGTTATTAAAGATAGTGTTGGAAAATATTTAATGATATGGACAAATCCATGCAATGGGAACAAAAATGATATCCTCTTACATAGGAAGGAATCATGCAAATAAAACCAAAAGTAGGTTCGAAGTAGTGAGGAAGAAGTATAAAGAAGGTGTTATGGTCTCCAAGGCATTGATTTTTGTCAGCAAGTAAAAAAACCAATGTATTTGCCAAGAGTTTCTATGATAGAGTTTGATTAATTGGAATACATATTGTTCCCATGTTGTTCATTGATTGGACCTCTGAATATCCATGCTGTTTGTCGGAGGCATCAGAGAAAAAGCTTGCTATTGTAAATCAGCTTATAGTACGATGGGATGTGTCTTCCTATAGCTTAAGCATTTTTAAATTGATTTTTTTTACAATTTATTTTATTTTAGTATCATTAACCTACAATTACATGAGCAATATTGTGATGATTAAACTACCCCCTTCATCAGGTCCCCCCCACCAACCCTATTACAGTCACTGTCCATCAGTATAGTGAGATGAGAATCACTACTTGTCTTCTCTGAGCTGTACAGTCCCCCCCT
>JAQQAC010016209.1:127351929-127385427 GCA_029783875.1 Phataginus tricuspis | reverse complement strand
ACATCAGCTAATTGTAATCCCCTTTTTCCCCCTTGTCCCTCCCTTCCCACCCTTCTTCCCCAGTGCCTTTCCCTTTGGTAACTATTAGTCCGTTCTTGGGTTCTGTGAGTCTGCTGCTGTTTTGTTCCTTCAGTGTTTTTCTTTGTTCTTATACTCTACATATGAGTGAAATCATTTGATACTTGTCTTTTTCTCCTTGGCTTATTTCACTGGGCAAAATACTCTCTAGCTCCATCCATGTTGTTGCAAATGGTAGGATTTGTTTTCTTCTTATGGCTGAATAATATTCCATTGTGTATATGTACCACGTCTTCTTTATCCATTCATCTACTGATGGACACTTAGGTTGCTTCCATTTCTTGGCTATTGTAAATAGTGCTGCGATAAACATAGGGGTGCATCTGTCTTTTTCAAATTGTTCTGCTGCATTCTTAGGGTAAATTCCTAGGAGTGAAATTCCTGGGTCAAATGATATTTCTATTCTGAGTTTTTTGAGGAACCTCCATACTGCTTTCCACAATGGTTGAACTAATTTGCATTCCTACCAGCAGTGTAGGAGGGTTCCCTTTTCTCCACATCCTCGCCGTTTGTTGTTGTTTGTGTTTTGGATGGTGGCCATCCTAACTGGTGTGAAGTGATATCTCATTGTGGTTTTAATTTGCATTTCTCTGATGATTAGTGATGTGGAGCATCTTTTCGTGTGCCTGTTGGCCATCTGAGTTTCTTCTTTAGAGAAGTGTCTATTCATGTCCTCTGCCCATTTCTTAATTGGGTTATTTACTTTATGTTTGTTGAGGTGCATGAGTTCTTTATATAATTTGGATGTCAACCCCTTATTGGATACGTCATTTATGAATATATTCTCCCATACTGTAGGATGTCTTTTTGTTCTACTGATGGTGTCCTTTGCTGTAAAAGGAGCTTTTCAGCTTGATATAGTCCCACTTGTTCATTTTTGCTTTTGTTTCCCTTGCTCGGGGAGATATGTTCAAAAGAAGTCACTCATGTTTATGTCTAAGAAATTTTGTCTATGTTTTTTTCTAAGAGTTTTATGGTTTCATGACTTACATTCAGGTCTTTGATCCACCTTGAGTTTACCTTTGTGTATGGGGTTAGATAGTAGTCCAGTTTCATTCTCTTACATGTAGCTGTCCAGTTTTTCCAACATCAGCTGCTGAAGAGGTTGTCATCGCCCCATTGTATATCCAAGGCTCCTTTATCAAATATTTGTCGACTGTATATATTTGGGTTAATGTTTGGATTTTCTATTCTGTTCCACTGGTCTGTGAGTCTGTTTTTGTGCCAATACCAAATTGTCTTGATTACTGTGGCTTTGTAGTAGAGCTTGAAGTCAGGGAGCATAATCCCCCCTGTTTTATTATTCCTTCTCAGGATTGCTTTGGCTATTCGGGCTCTTTTGTGTTTCCATATGAATTTTAGAATTATTTGTTCGAGTTCATTGAAGAAAGCTGTTGGTAGTTTGATAGGGATTGCGTTGAATCTGTAGATTCTTTAGGTAATATAGCCATTTTGACAATATTTATTCTTCCTAGCCAAGAGCATGGGATGAATTTCCATTTGTTAGTGTCCTCTTTAATTTCTCTTAGAAGTGTCTTGTAGTTTTCAGATATAGGTCTTTCACTTCCTTCGTTAGGTTTATTCCTAGGTATTTTATTCTTTTTGATGCAATTGTGAATGGAATTGTTTTTCTGATATCTCTTTCTGTTAGTTCATTGTTAGTGTGTAGGAAAGAAACAGATTTCTGTGTGTTAATTTTGTATCCTGCAACTTTTCCGAATTCAGATATTAGTTCTAGTAGTTTTGGAGTGGAGTCCTTAGAGTTTTTATGTACAGTATCATGTCATCTGCAAATAGTGACAATTTGACTTCTTCTTTACCAATCTGGGTGCCTGGTATGTCTTTGTTTTGTCTAATTGCTGTGGCTAGGACCTCCAGTACTATGTTGAATAACAGTGGAGAGAGTGAGCATCCCTGTCTTGTTCCCAATCTTAGATGAAAAGCTTTCAGCTTCTGGCTGTTAAGTATGATGTGAGCTGTAGGTTTGTCATATATAGCCTTTATGATGTTGAGATACTTGCCCTCTATACCCATTTTGTTGAGAGTTTTAATCATGAATGGATGCTGTATTTTGTCAAATGCTTTTTCAGCATCTGTGGAGATGATCATGTGGTTTTTGTTGTTCTTTTTGTTGATGTGGTGGATGATGTTGATGGATTTTCGAATGTTGTACTATCCTTGCATCCCTGGGATGAATCCCACTTGATCATGGTGTATGATCCTCTTGATGTATTTTTGAATTTGGTTTGATAATATTTTGTTGAGTATTTTTGCATCTACATTGATCAGGGATATTGGTCTGTAATTTTCTTTTTTGGTGAGGTCTTTGCCAGGTTTTGGTATTACAGTGATGCTGGATTCATAGAAAGAGTTTGGAAGTATTCCCTCCTCTTCTATTTTTTGGAAAACTTTAAGGAGAATGGGTGTTATTTCTTCTCTATATGTCTGGTAGAATTCAGAGGTGAATCCATCTGGTCCAGGGGTTTTGTTCTTGGGTAGTTTTTTGATTACCAATTCAATTTCGTTGCTGGTGATTGGTCTGCTTATTTTTTCTGTTTCTTGCTTGGTCAGTCTTGGAAGGTTGTATTTTTCTAAGAAGTTGTCCATTTCTTCTAGGTTTTCCAGCTTGTTAGCATCCAGATGCTCATAATATTCTCTTATAATTCTTTGTATTTCTGTGGGGTCTGTCATTATTTTTCCTTTCTCATTTCTGATTCTGTTTATCTGTGTAGATTCTCTTTTTCTCTTAATGAGTCTGGCTAGAGATTTATTTATTTTGTTTATTTTTTCAAAGAACCAGCTCCTGGTTTCATTGATTTTTTCTATTGTTTTATTCTCAGTTTCATTTATTTCTTCTCTGATCTTTATTATGTCCCTCCTTCTGGTGACTTTGGGTCTCATTTGTTCTTCTTTTTCCAATTTCAGTAATTGTGTCTTTAGACTGTTCATTTGGGAATGTTCTTCCTTCTTTAAATAGGCCTGGATTGCAATGTACTTTCCCCTTAGAACTGCCTTTGCTGCATCCCACTTTCTATCCCTTTTTCTCTCTCTTCTTCCTCTGGTACTCCTATAATGCAAATATTGCTCCGTTTGGATTGGTCACACAGTTCTCTTAATATTCTTTCATTCCTAGAGATCCTTTTATCTCTCTGTGCCTCAGCTGCTCTGTATTCCTGTTCTCTGATTTCTATTCCATTAACAGTCTCTTGCATCTCATCCAGTCTGCTGCTAAGCCTGTTGATGGCTTATCTCATTTCTGCATTGTCTTTCCTGACTTCCCTCACTTCCTCCCTCAGATCTTGCATATTTCTCTGTAGATCCATCAGCATGGTTATGAGTTTTATTCTGAATTCTTTTTCAGGAAGATTTTGCATTTCCATCCCTTCACATTCCCTCTCAGGTGTTGTCTGGGTGTGCGTGATCTTAGTCTGTACCATATTCCTCTGTCTTTTCATGGCGATAGAAGTGGTTGCTGGTAGGTGCCATGTATGTCAGCTGGGTTCTTTAAGACTTAAAAAAAAAAAAAAAAGAAGGAAGAGAAATAAAAGAGAAAGAAAAAGAGAAAAGAAAGGGGGAAAAAAACAGCCCACTGGGAGTAGATTCTGTAAGGATGCTATAGGTGGCGCTGTTGCTCCACTATTCCGCAGCCACGGCCGCGCTGCTGTTTGTAGCTCTGGCTTGGGTGGGAACGAATGGGAGGCTGTTCTCTGTGTAAGGTTTCAGTGTGGCTACCTTTTCCCGGTTGCCAGCCAAGGGGTCCCAAATTCCTCAGGAGTCCCAGCCCACTGGGCTGAGCATGCTGGGTGATCGTGTTCCCTCGCTGGGCCCCCTGCCTCTCCAAGACCGCTAAAGACAGCGCGCACTTTTCTCTTGTCCTGGGACGCCAGCTGCACGGACCCGGGCACTTTCCCAGCTCAAAACCTGCACCTTCTGCCTCTCCAATATCCGATACACTGCGCGATGTGTGTCAGCGCTCCTGGCGCAGATCACTGGGGCTGGTTATTTCGCGGGGTGTACTTCCACTCCCTCCCAGCTCTGAATCCTCTCCTCCCGCTGGTGCACTGAGGTGGGGGAGTGCTCGGGTCCCACCGGGTCATGGGTCCGTATCTTACCCGCCTCGTGGGGTGCCGAGTCCTCTCAGGTGCAGATGCAGGCTGTGTGCTGTCCTGTAAATTCTGGTCTCTCTTTTATGAGTAGTTGTATTTGCTGTATTTTCATAGATTTATATGGTTTTGGGAGGAGATTTCCGCCACCCTGCTCATGCCACCATCTTCCCGGAACCTGTTCTACCCTTTTTATTCTTCAAAATAACAAGTGTCTCTTAGTAATTTGAGTCTGAAGGTTAATTTTAGCATGTGGCATAAAGTCCATCACATGCAATTTATGTATAAAATAACAGAAGCTCAGCATTAGAAGGGACCTTAGATATCATCTAGTCTAGTCTCCTCTATGATTTAAAATCTCTTGTATGATTTCCATTTCTGGAAAGTGGTCTTTAAATGATACCAATAGTGATGAACTCAGCATGCAGGAAGTCCATGCTATCCCTGACCAGGCCCTGACTATTGTCACCCTTTTCTAGGTGTGTGATGCCCAGGACTAAGCATGGCATTCCAGATGCAGTCCAGACTGGGAAGGAGAGTCACTCTGGGCCTGGCAGAATAGAAGAACAGATTGTGTAGAGTATTTAACAACAATGTAGACTAAACTCTCACATGTCTAAAATGTTTAGGAAATGAATATACAGGCAAACTGGTAATGTATAAAATTTGCAACCCTTCACAGATTACGTTGATCCTTTATTTTATTTTTAAAATGGAGGTTGTAAAACTCATTTTGAGAGATTAAAAGTAATTGTATAAAGCAAGGTACCTGACCCAACTAGGTGCCTAGTGAATGGTAGCTATTATTATTTTTATCTTAACTTTCAGAAATTGCCAGTCTTTAAAGAAGGGGAATAAAATATAGTAAGAGGTAAAAATATGCTTAGAGTAATCATAAAATAACGGTTATTACTTTTCTGAGTCTGTAGTTCTTGATGGCATATTGGAGATTGAACTGAGTCTATGCTGGCCTTGAGTCATACTGAGGAGGTTTTCTTTTTGAATAAAAATCTGATATTTGCCTTTTCAGTTGTCATTTGTTTCTCTTATAAAGCTGGATGTTTTAAAAAAATCAGCTATTTGAGTTGGCGAGATTCAAATATGTATGAATGTATTGGAGTTTGCATAAATCTTGGTGTTCTTGCCATAAATCATTGCCTATTCAAAATTATAGTCACAACTTAAGGCCAAAGGGAAGAATCTCAAAACATATTGTAGTGCCAATATGATAAGTGTTCATGGAAAGTAGTTCAATGCCAGTAGTATCACTTACCTTACTCTCTAGCAGTAAACTGTGTGCATTTCACTTATGTTCATTCTCATTGATGTATTCAGTGAGTTTATGTGACTTAGTAAATTGAGCGAGAGGCTATCTGTGGTAATATTTTAACAGGGTGTTAGTTTTAAGGGCATTTGGCCGGTTCTTGTTTAGTTCCTTCTGTGTTATATTTGTATCACTCCTGCTCAACTTATGATTTACAGTCCTTTTAAAACTAACTTACCAGTGATCTGTTAACAATTTATTTTTCTGCAGTTCATCTAGAGTTGAAAATGTTATGTTAAATAACTTTGTGGTAATTTTTTGTTTAGCTCTTACTTTTCCAGCATTCATCACTATTTGTATATGTCATTCAATCTCTTCTTTAAATGTGCCCAGCTTACATGTTTTTCTTTCTTTTTTTTTTTTTGTCCTTCAGTAATTATTTCAGTAGGGAAAGTACTTATTAACTATGCTGAATTCTATTTCTTGGATTTTGTTTCCAAAAGCATGCATTCCAAAGGAGAACAAGGTGGTGAAGCCTTGTTATTTATCATTCCAGACCAGGAGCTTCAGATGTTTTGCCCCATTAAAAGATGATAAGTTCATCCTCTTACATTTCTTTTCATTCTATTTAAGAAAATGTGATGGCAGGTCCTGGTGGCTTAAGTTTAAATTCATATCTCCCAGGTTAACACTTAAAGGGGGCCACCAGCCCTACAGCAATACTGCCTATAGAAAGTCCTGATGTGCTTAGGCCTCTATTCATGAGCAGTTTTTGCTTAGCCCTTAAATATGACTTAGGCAATTTGAAATTAGTCTCTTTTCTCTTGCTTTAGTTATCATCTCTCTTGTCCCAAAGATTCCAGGCTCTATGAAATGTAATTCTCAACGTCTGGGAGAAGATACCATTGGGCATGCCTTATTTCATCTTCCTACTTATCCCATCTTCTCTTCCTGAGGAGAAGTCTTCCTATTTAACTTGTCTTCAGCATGTTAGTACGTAACTGTAGACTTGAATGTTTCTTCTTTAAGTCTCTTTATTAGTTTCTCTTTTTTTTCTATTGTTTTTGAATTAGGTTCTTAAAACTTTTCTCCACAAAATTTTGAGAACTATACCCTCTGTTTTGGCCCCTTCTTTTGGATAGTGGGGACATATTACTAGTTGGTTCCCCGATAGACTTATTTGATATGATCAAACACTAACCAATACTGCAAAAGGATGCCCGCAAAACAATGTCTTAGGTTAATAAAGTCCCTATTCAGTCTACAGCTCTGTGTTGAGCATCTAGTATTAATAATGGACACTGAAACCTGATCATGAATATAGTATTACAATTTTAACACTGTCACATGGTATTTATAATTCATTCATCAGTTTAGTCTTTATATTATGTGTGAAGACACATTTGGTTCTTGTAGAGGGAAAAATTGAACCATGACTTACAATTCCCCAGTCATATTAGAATGTATTTCCAAATTAATATAAGAATAAAATATGCTTATTCACCTGCAAATTTTTGATTTCTTGTTTAATTTAATGTTTCATAATTTGGAAATAAACAGTTAAGAAGCCATTCCTTCATCAAGCTAACTATTCATAGATAAATTCACTCCTTGAGTGCTCTAGGACATATAACATATGTCCAAAGATGAAAGCACATTTAGGCCATGGGAAGAAATATATAGTATGAATCCTAATAATCTGTTAACAAAAACAGTCGATCATTTCATTAAGCCTTCCCTTGGAGGATGTGTACTTAGTTATATTTCAAGAACATTTCATAAACTCCTGCTACTTGCAGAATAGCAGTGATATTTACCTGTCATATAAGAATACCCCCTTATTTTACTTTATTAACTAATAGTTTTTTAAATAAAGGCTTTATGAAAGAGCTCAGATTTGCATCTCTTGCTTAAGTCATAAAAGTAACAGGATATAATTAAACCAACAGAGCCTGCCCAGATGTTCCAGATGTTAGAGTTTAGTGTGATCGGCAGTATCATCCTGGGATGCCTGCCCATTTATTGCTGTTATTTTTGCTGGGGGAGGTAGGAAAACATAAACTCTTATTTGCTAATTGCTGAGTATACTCGGATATTTCTGTGTAGACACATTTATTCGTATGCTTCAGAAACATGGGGATTATGTTTGGATCTCTTTTATTTAAAAGAAGGTAGCTTGGGAAAAGCCTAAAAGTAGAGGTTTTTTAAATGCAAATTATTTTAAATTAAAAAATGCTTTTGAAGATGCAGATTATTATATTTTTCCATAATTTTAAGACTTTCTCTTGCATAGTCTGTCCATTTTCTCATCAAACAGAATCCTAATTAGAAGAAAAAATAAATCTGTGGGCTGGGGTGTATGGAGTTGAGGTGGTTATTAACTGCAAATGAGAAAGATTTCTA
This sequence comes from Phataginus tricuspis, assembly GCA_029783875.1. NCBI lineage: Eukaryota > Metazoa > Chordata > Mammalia > Pholidota > Manidae > Phataginus > Phataginus tricuspis. The sequence goes on along the minus strand of JAQQAC010016209.1, from coordinate 127,377,579 downwards.
GAAGTGTTCTGCATCTGGCATATGGTCATGTACCATTGGGTCTTAAAGTCTTGGTCTGTCTTCAAGCCATTTGTGTCAGATTTCTTCTTAGAATTTTATAGAAAACCCCAGTGTGCTATTAGCATGCTACTTTTAAGGTTTTTGTGTTGTTGTTGTTAAGTAGCCCCCTGTCTGCCTGGAGGAGAGTGAGTGTAGAGGTGGAGAGCAGGGCTGGCGTAGAGGGAATGAGGCACTTGGAGCACAGAATAAAGGAGGCGTTCATTCTCAGGTCTGTGCAAGTGCAGGGTCAGTGCTAGCGTGGCCCTGAGAATACGCACCTTCTTAAATTCCCTAGTGAAGAGAAGGTGTCTGTTGAGAATTAAGCATCTCTGATGTTTTATTCCAGTAAATAAGAAAGTGGTATTTGAGTTACAAAAAATTTTCACTGGAAGATTTTAGACTATACATATTTTATATTTTCCATAAAGATCATTATGTCTTTTTTCTTTTCTGTACCTTTTCCTTGAGTCTGATAAGTGTGTCATATTAATCACTGTATTTTCAGTTCAGAGCAAGGTGCTTCATATATAGTGGATGCTTAATGTATTTTTGTTGATTGAATGAATGGTTTCAGAAATAAAGAATGTAGTGGTGGCATTGGCTAGCCTGGAAGGCAGTCTTACACTAATGTGAACTTTCTCATTGCTTATGTCCCTTTCTCAGACCATGTGAAGACACTGTTGGGTCACAGCCTTTTACCTCTTCCTGTTTGCAAACGATGGTTGATTGCTTTCTCCGTGTAACTAGGTTCGTATCGTGAGTGTGTGATCTCTCGTCTTAGGCTTCTTTGGTTCTCCTTCTCTTCCCAGGTAGTTGGGGACGGGAGCGCAGCTTTTCCCTCTGACCTCTTCCCTCCAAAGCTGGATTCCATATTAAAGATAACCATGAACAAAGGTGAGATAACGTTTGCTATAAATTGGTGGTGTAGGATTATGCCATGCAACAGAGCGCGACTGGTATAATGAGACTGGTAAATCACTTCGCTGTGGCCCTCTGTGCTGCCTCTGCCAAGGAGTTTTATGGGGACGTTCAGGTGCACCGGGTTTTTCTCTGAAATGAATTCCAAAGGATTATCCCCTGATAAGAATATATTTTCTTTCTTCTCCATAATACAAGCGGCTTGAGAGCCTCGAAGAATATGAATGGTGCATATACTGAACATCATAAGTTTTGGGTCGCTATGACGTTTTGTTTCTTTCTTTATGTCACGTAAGAGTGGTATGTTCCTCCAGTTATCCTGAGCTGCTTATTGCAACTCCAGAACAGGTGTCAGTTTCAGTTTGCCGCTTAGCTGAACTGCCAGGAATAATGGATGAGCGAGGGTGGATGGGGCACTGTCAGCTCCTCCTGGTAAGCTGATTTTAGAGGCAAAGGGGAATAATTGTGGCAGAAGGAAGATCCTATCCTTGATACCAGGGAAGGAGCTTAAGTGGAGGCAAAACCCGCTGCAGCCCCCCTCTTGAGGGTCAAGCTATTTCCATACAACTATCCCCTTAACTCACTCCCTGTTCTTCTTTTCCAAGAATAAAGCAATAGCTAAAATATTACAGTAAGTAAAACAAATAATGCCATAAAAGGGAAATAGACATGGCGACAATATCAATATAGAGTGGTTTAAAAAAGTAAAGAAAGAAGCCAAACACAGTTTCCTAAATCAGAGAGACTAAAAGCCAAATGCAGGTGTGCAGTGACGTGACCCCGGCCTCTCTGCTGGAAGAACTCCTGAGGCTCTGGGAGATGCTCTTCAGCTCCTCCTCTCGCTGGGCCTGCCCCATGCATGAAACATGCCTTCCCGCCGGAAAACCCTCTTGTAGCTCTCCCCTCTTGGCCTTCGGTCGGAAGGCAAGACAAATGATGTGTGGACATTCCCCAGCTCCTGCAATCTGGGCAGTGCCTAAGGAACTAACAACTGGCAGGAGCTGGAGGGACGAAAAGTGAGAACATGAGCAGGTGGGGGAAATGGGAGCAGTTTAGGCGAAGAGGCTAATCGCTTTCCAGAGCTGAATGTACTTCATTCCTTTGGGGCCTACTTCATGCTTTCCATGACGGACCACATTCAGTCACTGTTTGCTTGTGCTAGGTACTGTGGAGGATCCAGAACCATCTAAGACATTGGCCCTACTTTTAAGGAGCTTAAGTCTACCTTAAAATAAATCCCAAGACGATATGACAGTAGAAGACGGAATATAACTAAGGACTGAAATGAGTAGTGGCAGTAGCTGAGGAGAGTTCTGAAGCAGGAGGGGTCAGGATGAGGGGGAGAAAGCAGGGTGGGCTCCATGGTGGAGGTGCGGTTTGAGCTGAGTTTTGAAGGGAGGATAAGATTTGGGTTAGCTGGGACCAGGGCCCTCCCACAGAATTCATTACATTCAGATGGAGTCTCCTCATGATAGACCCTTTAACTACTTGTCATTTCTAATCAGAGGTGGCTGAACTTTGTCCCTGGAACAATCCATAACTGAGTACCTGTTGGTACTTGGCTTGAGTTTAGGTGTGGTTTGAACAAGGTACACAGGGAACCCAGGTCAGCTTGAACTGCTTGCACATATACAAAAGGGCGTAGAGAGCATTAACGAAAAGTTTTCTAAGAATTGGCTACCAATAGCCTTACTACACTCACATATGAGTTTTGAAATTCATTATGTCCTCAAGGTTATACAAGATCTATTTTTGTTCTCATGAATAGGGATCAGAAGACACGTTAGCTTTAAGTGTCATTGTAGGTCTAAGGCTTATGCAGAAATGCGGAAACAGATCAGGTGGAGGGGAAGAAAAGGAAGTGGGGGGCTCAGGAGGGAAGACGGCGGCTGAAGAGTTCCTGCTCCAGTCACGGAGTGCCAGTGACGGTGGTCTCAAGTGCCACATTCAGTTTCCAGTCTTTATCTGTTCTTAGACAAAGTTTAATCTGTATGCATACGCCAGTTAAACATCTGTGTGTCGTATAGTGCTATGATACTTGTGTGTACATAGCTTTGCTCAGGTGGAATATTCAAACATTTTAATACCATGCCTGCCTATTAAACTCAGATGAAGGGCCTTTTCATGTTCTTTTTCTTCCTATCAGATTCAGTTTGTAACTCTGAATTAAAAAAAAATTCAAACTCAGTCTGAAAATGACAAAACTATGTTTTCTTTCAACTAATGAAAAAGCCCTGTTGTTTTAAGATTATAGATCCTCTGCTACACAGATGATGTAAATAGCACATCCCCCAAACACTCGGTGTTGCTACTTGCCAGACGGCTGTTACTGAAAATTTCTACGTTTAGACAAATCCTGCTGAGGGATTCTCTGTATTATAATGTGGTTTTCATTATGCAGATAGTCTTAATACCACTTACTTCCTTAGAAAGGGAGTTAAAGAACTGGGGATACATGTGTCAGAAATTGCCTAAAAACCATCACCCATTGAATTTAAAAAATAGGCATTTATACTTTCAAATCCCCATGTTCGTGAATTTCATTGTACTGTACAATATAAGTAGTAATGTTATTTTGGAAATCTTTATGCAGCAAGTAGCCAACTGCTGAAAGGTTTGAAATTCCTAGGATTATGTACGTGTGAATTCAGAAAAAGTAAATAAAATCTATAAATTTTGAAACTGTGGGTAGGCTCTAAGAAATTTGATAAAATATGATCAGATGAGAACATGAACAAACTGGAACCCTGCTCTAACATCAGTCACTACAGATTTGAAATTTGCATAAAACTGGTTGTTCTTGGACTCAGTTCAAGGTAATTTAGTTACTGAAATAAGAGAACCTCACTATATGTGGATTATATGTCTGAGGTGTTCCCATTGCACGGACTTCAAGGGAAACATTTTAGAGAATTCTGGAATGATGGGCACAATGAAAAAGAACAGCTTGTTGCCAAGTAACTAATAACCTCATTGCAAAATGCAATGGCCTTTTCTCAATTCCCATCCAGCCTGACCTTTTTGTCACATAATACACTTGACTTCGCCCTTCTTGACACTTTCCTTCCTTGAATTTCATTGTTCCTCTTACTGTTCTGATCCATCTCTGCTTGTTTTCCTCTGTTCTTCCAACTGTGGTTCTTTCCAAAGCCGTAATTTCATCTATGAGAGATCATTGAAAGTATGTAGCAGAAAGAACATTTAAAAAGATCTGTGTCCTCATTCTTCCTTTACTGCCATTTTTCTACTAAGCTCAACTTCTTTTGGTAACGGTTTTATCATAAAAGAATATTAAAGATTCAGGTCAGATCATTTCTCAGGTTCTTTCTGAGCATGATATCCTGGGCTTCTCTGAGTGAATGAAACGGTTAAAGTTGAATTCTGAAATCTTTGCCAATTCGTGTTCCATATTCCAGCTGCCCTCGTGATTTAGATGTTCTGTTAGCACCTTAAATGCAACATGTGCAAAACTGACTTTTCTTTTTCTCCCAAATGATCTCCTCTTGATACCTGTCCACTTCTGTCAGTGATTTATTTGGTCTCCCAGGCTAGAAAGAAACCTTGGAGTCATCTGTGACTGTTTAGTTTCCTTTATCCTTAACATGTAATCTATTCTTAGTCTCCCTGTCATTTTTTGGTTTCCTTTGGAATGAGTCTGGGATTTTCCTCTTTTCCCATTTTATTGTCACAGCGTGGTCCAGGCCTTGTATGTTCTCAGCTGCTTCCTGGGTAAGTGGTTTCAGGAGAGGAACAGAAGAGAACCAAGGTGTACTCGACTTTTAGGGCTCCCATAACAAAATACCACAGGCCGGGTGGCTTACACAACAGACATTTATTTTCTCACAGCTCTGCAGGCTAGGAGTCCATGGTCAAGATGCCAGCTGATTTGGTGTCTGATGAGGGTTCCCTTCTTGGCTTGCAGATGGCCACCTTTTCACTGTGTGCTCACATGGCCTTTCCTTGATGCATGTGAGAGGTGGGAGAGAAAGAGCAAGCACTCTGGTTTTTAGTAAAAAAACGAAAAAGTTAGTTTTTATAATGACACTAATTTTACCAATCAGGGTCTCACCCTTATGACCTCATTTAATTAGTTTATTAGAGGCCCCATCTCCAAATACAGTCACAGTGGGACTTAGGGCTTCAACATATGAATTTTAGGGACACAAGCATTCAGTCCATAACACAAGGCTAACTAGCATCCATATGCAAAGGCAGGATTGGGAACTGAGAAGGTCATCGGAATGAGATGGACAATCCAAAGAGCTCACACAAGAGACATAATAACTAGGATGGGGCTGCAAATGGGGTTGGTTTGGAAGATGGCTAGGATTTGGGTCCTGGAGAAGTTTCCTACCACGTCAGTAGGAATGCATGGCTGTGCCCTTACAAAAGAGAGTGAGTAAGGATGCTTGCCAAGCCAGTTTGGATTTATACCTGGACTTTTTAATATGCTCCCCTTCTAATCCAACCTATTACGTCCTTCCTAAAATAGTACAAGTTAATTTTATTATATCACTTAAGAACTTCTAACACTTTCAAGAATATCTGGGCTCCAGATCTTGTATAAGGTGGTACGAAGGACAAGAATGTGCTTCAGATCAGGCTCTGTGCTCTTAAGGGACACAGTGTAATAAGGGATATATACAAGCATCCAAGGGAGAAATTCACAGCCTGTAAAAAAGGTACAGATGAAAAAAATTCGCATGTTTGTCCTTTCCCAGTTTATGTAAAGTTTTCACGTACATTGTCTTATATGACCTTCAAAAGAGAGAGGTTCGGTGAGGTTTGGCCTCTTGCTCAAACTTCATAGTGATAAAGCAAGAGTTCCAACTTGTTTTCTGAGTTCCTTGCCTTTTCTACTAGAGGGAATAGGAAGGAAAAAAGGCATGTAAAACCACAATGGCATCTTGTTGCTTCCAGTCCACTCAAAGGGCCTTGACTTTCAAAGTTGTCTGTATTGGACTCATTCTGTAATTCCAGTATTTCTTGAAACCCTCCATCTATCTTTTGCTCCAGCCAGGGCGCTAGCTGTCTTTACTTTTCTTGGCATGCCGCACTTGTTCCTGTTATTTTGCCCATGCTGTTCCCAGATCTTGGAATTGTTCTTCTTCATCATCTTTGTGTATTTGAATTCTTACTAACCTTCAAATTGAAGCTGCCCTGGCTCCTCCATGAAGTGTTCTGCAATTGCTCCCGAACCCAATGTTTTCTTTTCTCCTGGGACCTCTTCCTGCACTTGGATTCTTAGCCACATGTAACACATAATTATCCTTTGTTTCCTACCATTAGTTTTCTTTCTCTGGTTAAATTGTAACTTCCATGAGGTCAAGGGGCCAAGCTTTATACTTCTCTGAGTCTAGAACTGTGGTTCCCAAAATGGGGTTCCTGCACCAGTATCGCCATCATCCCTTGGGAACATGTAAGAAATGTATTCTTAGGCCCCACTCCAGGCTGTCTGCCTCTAACTCTAGGTTTAAAGTCCAGCAATTCGTATTTTAGCCATCCCAAGAAGTGACTCATGTACACTTAGGTTTGAGAACCACAGGTCTCTACAAAATGACATTAAACTTGTAAAGTTTCCTATCTATAAAACTGATGTTATATTATTGAAATATCTTAAAGAGTTCATATTTATATTAGTGACCGAAATGCTCTTACACGCCTCCTCCCCATCTCCTCTTCTCTACCTGGCTCACTCCACTGAGGACACAGGCTTCAGCTTACATGTCAGCCTCGTCTAGGAAGCTTTTCCCAAACCTCCTGCCCAGGTCCCGCTTCTTCTTGTTTGTCTCCTACCAGTCTCCACCTGCCTCTACTTGGGGTGTCTCAGTGTGACACAATTATCAGCGTATGTATCTGTCTTCCTTTCTAAATTTTACGCTGCTTGAGGGAAGGTGCCAAGTCTTATTTGTCTTTATGTGTCTAGTATCTAGAATAGTGTTTATTTCATAAATGAGAAAATGTATCAATGAGTGAATGAGCATGGGATAACTTGATCGGTACATTTCAAGCGTGAGGATGCTGGCCACAATATATGGTATTTTATATGAAAAGAAGAAAATCACCTCTAGGACACTGGACAAATCTTTCATCCCTACTTTCCCCCTTGGGATTCTCATTACATATTGGGAAGCATATCTAACTTTAGATCTTAGTAATGAGTGTTGGAAGGCTAAACCTAAAACCAAGTAAGTCCTCTGCAACCTAGACCAGTAGTGGGTTTAAAAAGCATAAGACTGTGTTGCATTCTTCTTTGTTAACTAAGGTGAAATGACCACCATTAAATTTATACTAAAGTCTATGGATAAAGAAGACATAGTCATTTTAATTAAGCAATGTGAGATATAGTGAAGTCACAGCATTACAAAAAAGTGTAAGTCCCAAATTTCTTAACAAATATTCTGAAATTAAAAAAGTTCTGCAGGCCTAAAGATTTTTTCCTTACTCATTTGGTCATGAAATCTGATCGGGCCTGACCCTGAGATACTTTCTAGTCATCATTTAATGCTTACAGTGAATATTCATATATTTTGTTGTAAAAATATTTCCGTTTGATCATGAGATGCTGGCCCTGGCCCCATGGGAGTGTCTTGTGGTATTCAGCTTATCATGCCATATTATCTTTCTAAAATCCAAAATAGTCTCTCTTCTGAAATGCATCTGGCCCCAGGAGATTGAGAACTACATAGTTGTTTCAGTTATTGTTTTTTCTGAGACTCTAGTTAACAGCACTGCAACATGAAGGGGCCAAAGGTAAATCGGACATATATTTTTGGCCTTCACCCACTATTTCGTTTATGCCTAGAGACTTTCTGATGATTAATTGAGAAAGAGGTGTTTATATGCTACAAATCTGTCTTACCTAGTGGAGCTCAGTGACAATCCAGTAATGCCGTTTCAGGAGAGAAAAGTGAGTATTACCTTCAAAGTCAGTATTTCAAAGCAGGCTTATCTGTCTCTGGGCCCCACATGCTCAGCACCTGGTTGCTCTGTATAGCTAAGCAGCACTGGCAGAGGCCAGGTACCCTCTTCTGTACACTACCTAGACATTGAGCCACGGACAAGAACATGTATCTGTCATTACCACTTGCTAATATTGCATGCATATCTTCCTCTCTTTCTCTTTTGGGTTTCCATTCTTAAACTCTGCTTTGAGCAATCCTGTTTTGTCTCGTTGGCTTGTATTTAGGTCTCCAGAAGGTAAAAGCTCTATAAACATAAAAATTAACTAACATTCTCTGAGCCCTCATTGGGTACCAGGCTTTGTGGGGTATATAAAGTTCCAAGGTAATTCTCCAGCCTAAAGTTATTTCCAAGCTTGAGGGGAAAAAAGACAGGTTGGTATAGTGGGTAAGAGATTGGGCTTCAGATTTAGGCAGGACTGGATTTGAATCCTGCCTCTGTTATCGAGTAGTCTGATGACCTCGGGCAAGTTACTTCCCTTCACAGTGCCCCAGTTTCTTCATCTGAAAAATGGAAATGATAGAATAGTCCCTGCCTAGCATGTCATCATGAAAATTAAATAAAATCATGCACGTAAAGTGCTTATACACAGGCCTTGGCACGTAGGAAGTTTTTCATACTGTCATTATTAGGCATTCTTCATTAATGCTCCAGTGTGGTCTAATGGAAAGAGTCTGTACTTTACATTCAGACAGACCTAGGTTTAAATGCCAGCATCTCCATTTACTAGCTATGTGTGACCTTGAGTGAGTTATCTTACTTCTCTAAGCTTCAGTTTAATCATTTGCAGAATGGGAAACAAGATGCACCTTACAGGTTTGTTGAGAGGATGAAATGAGATTAAATATGTAAAGCATCTGGCCTAGTTCTTGATTATGATAGGCTCTCAAGTGCCCCCCGCCCCCTGTCCACACAAATACAAGGAAGTACAGGATTGAATATCAAATAGAGCAACAGTGGATGAAAGTGCAGAATTGTAAAATTGTATGATAATGTATTGTGGACTATTACTATGTAGTTTTGAAGTTCATAGGTGGGAGGAATCCCTTTAGGCTAGGAGTGAAAGGGAGGGCTCCCTAAGAAAATATGTCTCAACTGAGTCTTGAAGGGCAGGTAACACTGATGTCAGCAGAGGGAAGTAGGACAGCATCCCTTCTGTGGAGGAACCAAAATGATCAAAGGACCAAAATGCCGCCGTGTAGAGTAATAATAATGGTACAGGGACAACAGGGAGTGAGCCAAGCGTAGTGCTTTCTATCAGATTTATTAAATCCGGTGAGTAAACAATCAGGTGGGAATGTGTAAAGGTTGTTATGGGGGCAAATAGCCTTTCCTTATGATCTGCCATTGTTATTATTCTATCACTATTGAGAAATGAGGATTCACTTTGAACTTTTAATATTACAGCAGGCTGTACTATCTTTTACGAAGAAAAGTCAACAGACCTTTAAAGGGTTTGAAGAAACAGAGAAAGAAAATGAAGAGGGATGCTGAAATGTTAGGGACAGCAGTGGAAGATGAGGAAGGGTTAGGTGATGGAAGCGAGCAGGAGACCAGAGGTGACTGGCAATAGGACCTAAGGTTGAGGCATTTAATATGTGACTCTTGTTAACCATGGTTCAATTGATGCTTGTTTTGAACCCTGCATATTTGGGACCACGGGAATATCAGTTTCTGAACCGATATCACTGGCATATTTGGATGGTAGGAAGGTGGACAAGAGCTGTGCCAGATCGGGTGCCACATTATTTGGTATAAATAGTTCAGCCCTGCAGGGGAAACAGAATGGAATCTGCTCACTCTGATTTTCAGTCACCACGATAGGCATCTTGCTAAACAGTAACGGCCATGGTCCCCTGTGCGTGTTGGCCACACCACATGTCCAGGGAAAGGGGCACGGCCTCAGGAGTCTGACAGATCTGGAATGGAATCCCGGACCCTAGCTATCATTTCAGCTACCTGCCCCCCAGACTTACACGATGCAGCGGGAGGAAAGGCTGAGAGAGGGGAGCCCAGGGCCTCTCTGGGCTTCGCTCGCACAGGCGCACAGGGGCCCTACTCTTGACTTGGGTCTCCTCCTAATAAAATAAATACAGAGGGCCAAGGAAGAATGAAAAGGTTGGTGAGAGAACAGGTATACTTCCGGGAAGAGAGTACTGGCCTGGGAGTCAGGATACTCGGGCCACTAACTGGTGATTCCATCGGCAGGTCGTGTAATCTTTCAGCAACTTAATACCATCCACGGAGAGTTTTTGCATAGCTTAAACGATATGTGTGCGAAAATGCTTTGAAAATTGTGATACGTTACTCAAATTTAAGGTGTTAATTTCTAGCCTCAGTTACAGAGAAGCAGAGTAGAATAACAGCCAGTGAACTTAGCATCAGGTGATGCTGGCTTTAGTCCAAGTTCTGCCATTATTGACGGTGGGAACGTGGGCAAGTCCCTTAACTCCTGGGCCTCAGCTCACCGAGCTGCAAACTGAGAGGTTTGGACTAGGTGAATAGGGAAAGTGACTCATCTCAGAAGAAGCAACAACAAAAATCTTATTTAAAGTTTTATATGTGTGTATACATGCAATACATTATTTATATAAAGTAATACATGTGTAAATATAATAATCATGCTTGCATATTATACATACCTATATACTTGTATAGGTTTAGTGGAGTACATACGGGTGCATATGTAAGCATACACACAAACACATACACATATATGACATAATGACTAACAACTTGATTTCAGTGGGCCATTCACCGGGGCATGGTAGTTTACTTTATATGAATTAATCACAACATTCAATATATAGAATTTGAGAACTCTGCTGTGCTCATTTTTTTTATAACAAAGTGGGATGTATGTATACTAGTCCTTTCAAGTTTACTTTACTTTCCCCCCTAGCATTATTTTCTCACTGAGAAGACTGCAAATCATTCAGAGCAGAGGAGACCGTCCCAGTCATCTAAACATGGCGGAGTGTTTTAGAAGGAAAAAAATTAGTTCTTATTTGTCATGTTTAATTCCAAATATAAAATAAAGTTGATAGTTCTGCTTCTGTGCATCAAACCAGAGTGTGAATTCTTCTTATTAAGAATATTTTTCTACAGAATTTAAAAATCCATATGAAAAGCACTGGTGGCATTTCAGGTCCTAGGCAGTGATGCGATTTTTTGCAACTTGGGTTATGTTATCAACATATACTTCTGTTGGCCTTAAATAAGGCACAAATTTCATGTTATTCACCTTCCGGCAAAGTGGGGCAACATATTTCACCACATACTGCTTATTTTGAAGAAAAGATGTGAAAATATTTTGTAGTAGGGTTCTTTTTTTATTTTATACTCTATAACATTTTTTTCACCATAAAATGGGACACTCATAATAGAAAATTTGGTAAATAAGATTATGTAGGAGAAAGAAGAAAAACAACTATAATCCCACCACCCAGAGCTGAACACGGTTGTTATCTTATGTTTTCTCTACTTTTTAAAGAAAACAATTGTATTCTGTGACACACATACATTGATTTTTTTAAAGAAGTTTTATCTTTTTTTATGAATTGCTTTCCCTTTTGAAATGTGCAGGGCTCAAGTTTAGCTGGGCTTGTTGTTCATTCTTTCAACAAACACTGATTGAACACCTGCTATGGGCTATGCCCTTTCTATGTGCCGGGGATATAGTCATGGGCAAGATAGATTTGGCCTTTCCTTCATGGAACTCACAGTCCAGCTAAAGAGAAGCCAGATAAAGAAGTAACGATGGGGCTATGAGAGGAGGAGTGCCGAGTGCTGTGGGAGCACATAGCAGGGGCCCTGGCCCAGACTTCAGGGAGAGACAAGAAAGAAAAGGTCAGAAGGATCAACAGGCTTTTGTTATGTAATCACTGTGTGGTGGCAGGAGTATTTCAGGTGTGAAGGCCCAACCAAGCACATGGAGTATTTGGGGCACTGCAAGTTGCTCAGAGTGGCAGCTACTTTGAATTAAATGTTGGATCGGAAGACCTTTATAACCTACATTGAAGAGTTGGATTTTATTCCATGGACAGAAGGGAATCAAGAAAGGGTTTTAAGCAAAGGAATGATATGGTTAGATTTATATGCCCAGAGGTTACTCTGACTGTTGTATGGAGAACTGGAAGTGAGGAACACTGGCGTCAAGGGAACCAATAATGAGGTTGTTGTGTTAATGTGGATGAGCAAATATGGTATCCTGGACTAGGGTAGTGGCACTGTGGATAAAAGTACAGTTGACCTTTGAGCAACACGGGTTTGAACTACAGAGGTTCACTAATATGGGGATTGGCTTCAATAAACACATTGGAAAAATTTTTTGAGGTTTGCAACAATTTGAAAAAATATTTCCTTTTCTCTAGCTTGCTTTATTGTAAGACTATGGCATATAATGCATATAACATACAAAATACATGTCAATCAGCTATGTTGTTGGTAAGTCTTCTGAGTATATGTTATTAGTAGCTAAGTTTTTGATGTTATACACAGATTTTTGCCTTTGCAGGGTGGGGGACAGGGGATGTCATCGGCCCTCACCTCCTGAATTGCTGAAGCGTCAACTGCAAATCCATCTGAGAGCTGATAGTGCGTGTGGCATCAGCAGGACCTGGTGATCCGTGTTTGTGGGGGAAGAAATGAGGGGCTCAAAAGGGAGGATAAATATCAGGTTTCCCAATGGTGGGCCACCTGGAAAGGTAGTGATGTTATTCACTGAGATGGTACAATGAGAGGGGCAGGGGAAGGTGAGTCTTTTTGGACAGGCTGTTTGAAATGCCTGTAGGCCATCCAGGTAGAGATGACTGTTGCACAGTCAGATATGTGTGTCTGGAGTCCAGGAGAAAAGCCTGGCTGGTTATAACAGCTTATAGGTCATCAATACATAGGTGATAATTGAAGTCACAATGAATGATGAAGGATTGGTTTCAACCAGGAAGAATAAGAAAAGAAGAAGATTGGAATAGAAGCCAGAGGAACACAAGCATTTAATGGATGGTCAGAAGTAATGTAGCTTTCAGTGGAGACTGACAAGTATGAAGATAAGCAAGAGTGAGCTGTTGGGGAGAAAAATTTTTCCTCTACGCTTCAAAGTTCTTTTGGCTGGTCTAAGAATTAAATTGACATGAGACAGATAAACGAGAGAAAATAAAATTTAGTTATGTATGTACAGGGGCTCCATAAGAATATGAGGCCCACAGACAGGCCCCTGAGGCTTATATGCCATCCAGAGCTAAGGAGAATGGGGTAGGAGTTTGGGACTTCAGAGGGAAGAAGACGACTCACAGAGGATGAAAAGGAGTAAGTGTTTGATAAACAAATGTTTGCTGGACCACACAGAAACAATGGGACATAGAGAGGAATTTTAAGGAACAGACTGTGCTAGGGTCCCCCGTGTCTACCACACCTAGTTCATGTTACACTGTAGTTATTTATGGTGGTCTCTTCCTTCCTGGTACAGGGAGTCCGTCTAAATGCTTTTAGGCAGTTAGGCGGGAGAAGGCAAAACAGGAAAACTTCTTGAGTCTTCTGTTTCTTAAAAACAATCATTATAAAATAATCCGCATGCCAAAAAGACACACACTTTGGGGCGGCACATTTTGCTCTACAGAGCAGTTCAATGCGTTGTCCGAGAGGATGGTATGTTCCAAGGAGGAGAGAGTGACCAACGGTATCACGATTCTGGTTCACTCTGATTTCTAAACCGTTACTGGATTTAGTGCCATGGAAGTCATTGGTGGCTTTGGCAGTAGCAGTTTCAGTGGGGAGGTAGGAGCAGAAACTAGGTAACTGAGTTGCAGAGTGAGTGCTTGGTGAGAAAGTCAAGTCAGAGAGTGAGAAAACTTGTTGAAGGTTGGCTGTGAAGGGAATCAGAGAAGTGATGGTGCAGCAATCGCTTGGTAGTATAGGATGGGGAAAGAATTTTTTCAAGATAGGAGAGTGGAAGGAATATTAAGTGTAAAGGCTGGGGATGTAGGGGGGTTTCAGTCTGCCCTCCTCATCCCCACCTTACCCTCTGTTTTTTCCACGGTGTTTATCATCTGTGAACATACTGTATAATTTAGTTTTATTACGCTTGCTGTCTATTATTTGCCTTCCTCTGCCAGAATAGAAGCTCTCCTGGGCAGGGATGTCAGGTATTTTATTCAGTGACGCATCCCAAGTGCTTAGAGCAGTGCCTGGCACATAGCAGGTGCTGAACAAATAAAATGCCTATTGGATGATTGGATTGGAAACAAAAATGTTTTTGTGGTATTCTTTACTTTGGCTGTGATGCATGGGCACTTACAAGGGAAACCAAAATCTTAGGAAAAAAGTCACACTACAGAGCAGATGATCCTCAGAGTTCAGTAAGCAAGTGGTTGCTTTGAAAGCTAGTCCCCAAGAACCTCACACAGCTGCTCTAAATTTTAAGAGCAGCATTCAGGGAAAACTAACAAACAGAACAAAACAGAACAACCAAAAAGTTATCTGGGTAGAAATAAGTAATAAAACAACTACATGTGGAAACAAACACTTCAGAATATAACATTGAAATTTTAGCCACAGTAGCTGCAAGCTATGAAGAAGATAATCGTAATCTGAAGTAGTACTTTGAAAGAAAGAGAAGATATCCTCTGCAACTGTTGTCTAATGGATGAGAAGTGAGGTGCAGGGTACACTGACATGGGTCACCACTAAATGGTAATGTAAGGGGAAAGAATGTTAGCTTAGCACAACAGTCCAACAGAGATGCAGAATAATGCTAGACCGGAGATGAAAAGTTTCAACAGTTGAGGGTTGTTGTTATTAAAGATTAAAATCCAAAGGGACCCTCACACAAGCAGGAAGGAAATCAGGTTGGTTAGAGTTCTGTCTCTAACACTAGTTCGTAATGCACCACTAACTCGTGTCTGACACAGATGACCAAGCCCTGCAAGAGATAGAGGAGTAGATCATAAGCATGTCACTAATACGAAAACCTTAACAGTCACAGTCATTTCCCTCAGGCCATTACCGTATCTGTTCCAAATGGAAAGACACTAGCTAAGCGAGAAGTACCTCTGATGCAGAAACTGAATTTACACTGCTTAAGGTAACTGCTTTACAACCAGAGGTGATGGATAGTCTCCCTAACTCCAAGGACACTGAGACTTTAAACCAAGAATCAACAAACGGCCCAAAACAAAGGTATCACAGCCCCTGGCCAACCAACCAGACATTATTCGAGGATCTGGATAGACGTAAAGTATAGTAATTTGAAAAATGAGGACAAGATTGCTCTTGGATATCAGCATCAAAGATAGTGGAACCTTTCCATAAAATATGGGCTTCTCTTTAGTGTAATAAAGGTCTGTATTATTCATTATGACATTTCATGAATATATCTTGTCAACTTATGTTCTAAATGATGCACAGCTTTCCCTTGTAGGGACTAGGAAAACTGATATATCCACTATGGGATTGTCAGGCTGAATTTAGAGCCTCAGATGGAACTGTAATATGTGGGACATCCAGGTTAGCTGCTGCCTGCCGCAGATCTCAAGCAGAGGGCTTGCCAAGAAAACAGTTGTGCAGCAGAAAGCAAGCAAGAGCAGAGGGACGAAAGGGAAGCTCACTGAACTCCTGCTCAGCACAGGGCAGATCCCTTGCCAATCCCTAAAGCCAGCATCACCTGGTGTCCAGAGTCTGCTTGGATCTGCATGGCATGGGAACTAAGTCCCTACCACCCCAGGATTTGGGCGAGCCGCAGAGCACTGGATGGAGTGAGGTTCTGCTCTGAGAACTCCCCAAAGGCAAACAGAGGAGGTTTTCAGACAGGGTCCTAAAGAGCATGATTGTGTAGCTGTAGCTCTGTCTCCAGGTCACCCAGGCAAAGGGATCGTGCAAGTCCAAATCAGAGCTCTTAGTAGCCCCTCCCTACTTATCTGGAGGAGAACAGAGACAGAGTGAAGACCTATGCTTAAGTCTAGAAAAGAGAATGAAATAGCAAAGTGACAAAGACCCCACTGGAAGAGCACAGAGACAAAACACTAAAAGATGAGCAGTGAGAAGGCTTTATTTAAAAAGTACACACTCAAAAAAAAGGATTGTGGGCAACCTCAGAGGAGATGCACTTGAGGGTTTGGGGCCTGGGGTTTATAGGGCCTTTTGGGTAGGGGTCAGCATAAGGCATGATGTATAAAGGTGATTCATAATTCCTTTATGATTCTGTCATAACAATAAGGTTATTTAGGTGACGGTGTTGGTTCAGATCTCGGCATTCTTTATCCACATAGGTTCATTTACACTTAGTAGGTCTCTCTCCTGTCCTACTTACAAAATTACTTCATTGATTAAGGGGCTGGAAGAAGAGGAAGGACAGCCTGTAGATTAAGTTAAAGAAGAAGCTGGGCCTTTTTCACAGGCTAAGTAGATTTTACAGTGATATGACCTTGTCCCATTTCCCTTCCCTAATTCAGAAAGGTATTCAGGAATGGCAGGCCTGGTTATATACTCTGTGGGGCCTATTGCATAATGAAAATGCAAGGGTCCATCTTCATAATTATTAAGAATTTCAAGAAAATTAATCAGCAGAACATTAAACCAAGCACAGAACCCTTCTAAGAGCTAGGCCCTGTGTGACTGCACAGGTTGTACACCATGAAACCAGCCTATATATGATAGTTGTTATATATGGCAAACCAAGTTATCATATATGGAGCCCTCTGACCTTCACCCCTGCCAATGCCAAAAAAGTGATAGGGAAGTTAATGGAATTCAGTGTCAAACTTAACAACTAAAAATATATCAAAGGCCTTTGGGAGTGGTCAGTATATGAAGGGAAATGTAGATGACCAGGGCCTACAAGGTAGCAGAGTGGTTAGGGTAAGGGCTTCTAGTTGCACTTTTTGCTTTCCCCTTTATTGTCCTCAGGGTCAGACCCCAATTTTTTAAGGTGAACATTTCTGAAATTTCAAAAATGGATACCCCCAATCTTACACAAACTATTTCAGAAAGTAGAGTAGAAAAAGCTGCCCATCACTTTTATGAAGCTAGTATGCTGTAGATACTACAACCAGAGGAAGACAGTGCAAGAAAAGAATATTAGCGGTTAATTTAACTTAATGACATAAATATAAAAATCTTACGTGTATGTGTGTGTGTGTGTGTGTACTGAATCCAAGAATGTATCAAGTAGGCTTTGTTTCAGGAGTGCAAAGATGTTTTAATGTTGGAATGCATAGAAATATAATAACATTAATGGGCTGAAGGAGAAAAATTATGTGATTGTCTGAAAAGCTGTAGAATAAAACAGTTGATAAATATCAACACCTATTTATGATTTAAAGAAATCTTAGCAAACTAGGAGTAGAAGGGAACTCCCGTAACCTCATAAAAGGGAAGTAAAATGAACATATTTATTGGAGAATATTTAGAAGCCTTCCCCTTAAGGTAAAAAACAAAGCACTGATGTCTGATGTCAGAGCTGCTATTTAACATAATACTAGAGGATCTAGCCAAAGAAATCATTTAAGAGAAATAAATTACTTGCAAAGACTGAAAGAGGCAACTTCTGTCATTTGCATATAATATTAACATTTACATAGAAAATTCAATAAAATTAAATAATTGGGACCAATAAGAGAGTTAAGAGTGCTAGATTCAGCCCCTAGAGTCCAATCTGACCTGCAATGCCTGCAAGCCCATTGTATGTCAGCTTCCTTTGACTGTTCTGGGTAAGAATGGCCACTGTCCTGATTGCCAAGAAGTGAGGGGTTTCCCTGGATGCAGGACTTCCCATGCTAAACCTGAGACAGTCACCGCAGCTCTGGCTCTGATTTCTTTTTTCCTTATGACCCCTGGATATTTACTTTCAAGCTAGGCTATGTATTAAGATTTGTTTGTTTGGGTATTATATATATATTTTTTAATTTTTTATTAAGGTATTATTTATATACACGCTGATGAAGGTTTCAAATGAAAAAACAATGTGGTTACTATATTTACCCATATTATCAAGTCCCCACTCATACACAGTTTCAGTCACTGTGCATCAGTGGAGTAAGAGGCCACAGAGTCACTATTTGCCTTCTCTGTGCTACACTGCCTTCCCTGTGACCCCTGACACCATGTGTACTAAACATGATACCCCTCAATACCCATCTCCCTCCCTCCAGACCTGCCCTCCCACACCCCTCCCCTTTGGTAACCACTAGTTCCTTCTTGGAGTCTGTGAGTCTGTTGCTGTCTTGTTCCTTCAGTTTTGCTTTGTTCTTATACTCCACAAATGAGGGAAATCATCTGGCACTTCTCTTTCTCTGCCTGGCTTATTTCACTGAGCATAATATCCTCCAGCTCCATCCATGTTGTTGCAAATGGTAGGATTTGTTTCTTTCTTATGGCTGAATAGAATTCCATTGTGTATATGTACCACCTCTTCTTTATCCATTCATCTACTGATGGACACTTAGGTTGCTTCCATATCTTGACTATTGTAAATAGTGCTGTGATAAACATAGGGGTGCATATGTCTTTTTGAATCTGAGAACTTATATTCTTTGGGTAAATTCCAAGGAGTGAAATTCCCCAGTCAAATGGTTTTTCTATTTTTAGTTTTTTGAGGAACTTCCATATTGCTTTCCCCAGTGGTTGAACTAGCTTACATTCCCACCAGCAGTGTAGGAGGGTTCCCCTTTCTCCACATCCTTGCCAGCATTTGTTGTTCTTAGTCTTTTCTATGCTGGCCATCCTTACTGGTGTGAGGTGATATCTCCTTGTTGTTTTTATTTACATTTCCCTGATAATTAGTGACGTGGAGCATCTTTTCACATGTCTGTTGGCCATCTGAATTTCTTCTTTGGAGAATTGTCTGTTTATATCCTATGCCCATTTTTTAATCGGGTTATTTGCTTTTTGGGTGTTGAGGCTTGTGAGTTCTTTATATATTTTGGATGTTAACCCCTTGTCAGATGTGTCATTTACAAATATATTCTCCCATACTGTAGGATGCCTTTTTGTTTTGTTGATGGTGTCCTTTGCTGTACAGAACTTTTTAGTTTGATGTAGTCCCACATGTTCATTTTTGCTTTTGTTTCCCTTGCTTGAGGAGATGCGTTCAGGAAAAGTTGCTCATATTTATATTCAGGAGATTTTTACCTATGTTGTCTTCCAAGAGTTTTATGGATTCATGAGTTACATTCAGGTCTTTGATCCATGTTGAGCTTACTTTTGTGTATGGAGATAGACAATAACCCAGTTTCACTGTCTTGCGTGTAGCTGTTCAGTTTTGCCAACACCAGTTGTTGAAGAGGCTGTCATTTCCCCATTGTATGTCCATGGCTCCTTTATTATATATTAATTGACCAAATATGCTTGGGTTTATATCTGGGCTCTCTAGTCTATTCCATTGGTCTATGGTTCTGTTCTTGTGCCAGTACCAAATTGTATTGATTACTATGGTTTTGTAGTAGAGCTTGAAGCTGAGAGCATAATCCCCCCAACTTTATACTTCCTTCTCAGGATTGCTTTGGCTATTTGGGGTCTTTTGTGGTTCCTTATGAATTTTAGAATTATTTGCTCTAGTTTGTTAAAGAATGCTGCTGGTATTTTCATAGGGATTGCATTGAATCTGTAGATTGCTTTAGGCAGGATGGCCATTTTGACAATATTAATTCTTCCTATTCATAAGCATGGGATGTGTTTCCATTTATTGGTGTCTTCTTTAATTTCTCTCAAGAGTGTCTTGTAGTTTTCAAAGTATAGGTCTTTCATTTCCTTCTTTAGGTTTATTCCTAGGTATTTTATTCTTTTTAATGCAATTGTGAATGGAATTGTTTTCCTGATTTCTCTTTCTGCTAGTTCATCATTAGTGTATAGGAATGCAACAGATTTCTGTGTATTAATTTTGTATCCTGCAACTTTGCTGAATTCAGATATTAGATCTAGTAGTTTTAGAGTGGATTCTTTAGGGTTTTTTATATAAAATATCATGTCATCTGCAAACAGTGACAGTTTAACTTCTTCTTTACCAATCTGGATGCCTTTTATTTCTTTGTGTTGTCTGATTGCTCTGGCTAGGACCTCCAGTACTATGTTGAATAAAAGTGAGGAGAATGGGCATCCTTGTTTTGTTCCCAATCTTAAAGAAAGGGCTTTCAGCTTCTTGCTGTTAAGTATGATGTTAGCTGTGGGTTTATCATATATGGCCTTTATTATGTTGAGGTACTTGCCCACTGTATGCATTTTGTCAAGAGTTTTTATGAGGAATGAATGTTGAATTTTGTCGAATGCTTCTTTGGCATCTATGGAGATGATCATGTGATTTTCTTTCAATTTTTTGTTGATGTGGTGGATGTTGATGAATTTTCTGATATTGTACCATCCTTGCATCCCAGGAATAAATCCTGCTTGATCATGATTGATGATCTTTTTGATGTACTGTTGAATTCGATTTGCTAGTATTTTGTTGAGTATATTTGCATTTATGTTCATCAGGGATATTGGTCTGTAATTTTCTTTTTTTGCGGTGTCTCTGTCTGCTTTTGGTATTAGGATGATGCTGGCCTCATAGCATGAGTTTGGAGGTATTCTCTCCTCTTCTCCTTTTTGGAAAACTTTAAGGAGAATGGTTATTAAGTCTTCACTAAATGTTTGATAAAATTCAGCGGTGAAGACATCTGGTACAGGGATTTGGTTTTAGGTAGTTTTTTGAATACCAATTCAATTTCATTGCTAGTAATTAATTGGTCTGTTCAGATTTTCTGTTTCTTCCTGGGTCAGCCTTGGAAGGTTGTATTTTTCTAGAAAGTTGTCCATTTCTTCTAGGTTATCCAGTTTATTAGCATATAATTTTTCATAGTATTCTCTAATAATTCTTTGAATTTCTGTGGTGTCCATAGTGATTTTTCCTTTCTCATTTCTGATTCTGTTTATGTGTGTAGACTCTCTTTTGTTCTTCATAAATCTGGCTAGGAGTTTATCTATTTTGTTTATTTTCTTGAAGAACCAGCTTCTGCTTTCATTGATTCTTTCTATTGTTTTATTCTTCTCGATTGTATTTATTTATGCTCTAATCTTTATTATGTCCCTCTTTCTACTGACTTTGGGCCTCATTTGTTCTTCTATTTCTAGTTTAATTGTTCATTTAGACTGTTCATATGGTATTGTTCCTCTTTCCTGAGGTAGGCCTGTATTGCAGTATACTTCCCTCTTAGCATGGCCTTCACTGCGTCCCACAGATTTTGCGGTGTTGAATTATTGTTGTCATTTGTCTCCATATATTGCTTGATCTCTGTTTTTATTTGGTCATTGATCCATTGGTTATTTAGGAGCATGTTGTGAAGCCTCCATGTGTTTGTTGGCTTTTTGTTTTCTTTACATAATTTATTTCTAGTTTCATACCTTTGTGGTCTGAGAAGGTGGTTGATACAATTTCAATCTTTTTGAATTTACTGAGGCTCTTTTTGTGACCTAGTATATGATCTATTCTTGAAAATGTTCCATGTGCACTTGAGAAGAATGTGTATCCTGCTGCTTTTGGGTATACAGTTCTGTAGATGTCTGTTAGGTCCATCTGCTCTAATGTGTTGTTCAATGCTCTGTCTCCTTACTTATTTTCTGCCAGGTTGATCTGGTCTTTGGAGTGAGTCGTGTGTTGATGTCTTCTAGAATGAATGTATTGCATTCTATTTCCCCTTTTAATTCTGTTAATATTTTTTGACATATGTAGGAGCTCCTGTGTTGGGTGCATAGATAGTTATCATGGTTATATCCTCTTGTTGGATTGACCCCTTTATCCTTATGTAATGTCCTTCTTTGTCACTTGTGACTTTCTTTGTTTTGAAGTCTATTTAGTCTGATATAGGTACTGCAACTCCTGGTTTTTTCTCCCTATTAGTTGCATGAAATATCTTTTTCCATCCCTTCACTTTTAGTCTGTGTATGTCTTTGTGTTTGAAGTGAGTCTCCTGTAGGCAGCATATATATAGTTTTGTTTTTTTATCCATTCAGTGACTCTATGTCTTTTGATTGGTGCATTCAGACCATTTACATTTAGGGTGATTATTGATAGGTATGTATTTATTGCCATCGCAGGCTTTAGATTCGTGGTTACCAAAGGTTCAAGGGTAACATCCTTACTATCTAAGAGTCTAACTTAACTCACTTAGTATGCTTTACAAACACAATCTAAAGGTTCTTTTTTTTTCACCTCCTTTTTCTTCCTCCTCCATTCTTTATATATTAGGTATCATATTCTGTACTCTTTGTCTATCCCTTGAATGACTTTGGGGCTTGTTAATTTAATTTTGCATCTGCTTAGTAATTAATTGTTCTGCTTTCTCTGCTGTGGTTTTATTACCTCTTGTGACAGCTATTAAACCTTAGGAACACTTCCATCTATAGCAGTCCCCCCAAAATACACTGTAGAGACAGTTCGTGGGAGGTAAATTCTCCCAGCTTTTGCTTATCTGGGAATTGTTAATCCCTCATTCAAATTTAAATGATAATCTTGCCAGATAAAGTATTCTTGGTTTGAGGCCCTTCTGCTTCATTGCATTAAATACATCATGCCACTTCCTTCTGGCCTGTAAGGTTTCTACTGAGAAGTCTGATAATAGCCGGATGGGCTTTCCTTTGTAGGTGATCTTATTTCTCTCTCTGGCTGCTTTTAATAGTCTGTCCTTGTCCTTGAACTTTGCCGTTTTAATTATTATATGTCTTGGTGTTGTCTTCCTTGGGTCCCTTGTGTTGGGAGATCTGTAGACTTCCATGGCCTTAGAGACTATTTCCTTCCCAAGAATGGGGGAGTTTTTAGCAATTATTTCTTCAAAGACAATTTCTATTCCTTTTTCTCACTCTTCTTCTTCTAGTACCCCTATAATACGAATATTGTTCCATTTGGATTGGTCACACAGTTCTCTCAATATTCTTTCACTCCTAGAGATCCCTTTTTCTCTCTGTGCCTCAGCTTCTTTGTATTCCTCTTCTCTAATTTCTATTTTATTTATCATCTCCTCCACTGTATCTAGTCTGCTTTTAAAACCCTCCATTGTGTTCCTTAACAATTGGATCTCTGCCCTAAATTAATTCCTGAGTTCTTGAATATTTTTATGTACCTCCAGAGGCATGTTTATGATTTTTATTTTGAGGTCTATTTCAGGAAGATTGATTAGTTCTGTCTCACTTGACCCTTTTATGGTATTTGAGAGATTTTTGTTTGAACCAGGTTCCTTTGACATTTCATATTTGTATGTGGCACCCTCTAGTGCCCTGAAACTCTAGTCTGTGGAACTGCTCAGCCCCTGGATAAATGTTGGGGGTCACTGGGGAGCAGTGCTGGTGCCTTTGGGGAGGAAAGAGCTGTTTCCTGCTTCCTGGCTGCTATGCCTGTCTCCACTGCCAGAACCAGTGGGCTGAACACACAGGTGTAAGCCTCTATGCTTTGCATTTGTATCTGATCTAGGTGTGGCTTCCCTCTGGCTGTCCTGATGGTAGGGCAGGACATATGAGCCAGGTGCAGGCAGGCCGGGGGGAAGGCACAGCAGGCTGCGTATCACTGTGGGGGGGCCTTGGAGCTGCGTAGCCAGTCAGGAGGATGGAGTGCCTTAATATCCTGAAAGTTCCCAACCTGCTGGGCAGAGTGCGCCCAGACACTTTTGTTAGCCCTTGACCCTTTAGCAGCCCTCTTCCTGTTCGGAAGTCTCTTAGACTTCCCGCCCAGAGCAGCCAGATGTTGATCCCTGTTTTCCACAAGCAGCTGGAATCTCAGTCTCTCCAGGTATTCCACCTGTCTTAGCTTTCCAACCCCACTAATCACCAGAGCACCATACAAAAAAAATGCTCCCCCAGAGTAGATCTCTGGGGCTAGGTGTTTAGCAGTCCCAGGCCTCCACTCCCCCCCCCACTCCATTTCTCCTCCTCCCACCGGTGAGCTGGGGTGGGGGAGGGGCTTGGGTCCCACCTGGTCATGGCTTTGGTATGCTACCGTGTTCTGTGAAGTCTGTTCTTTTCTCCATGTGTATGCAGTCTGGCGCGCCTTCTTTCCTGTTGCTCTTTCAGGATTAGTTGCATTAATTATATTTTCATATTATATGTGGTTTTAGGAGGAGGTCTCTGTCTCAGCTCTCACACGGCCATCTTTAATCCTCTCTGGTCTGTAGTTTTCTTTATTGTAATGTCTCTATCTCGATTTGGTATCAAAGTAATAATGGCCTCATAGGATGAGTTGGGAAATGTTCTCTTTTCTTCCATTGTTTGGAAGAAATTGTGAAACCCAGTGAAGCCATCTGGACCTGGGATTTTATTTGGGGATAGTGATAAAATTACAAATGGAATCTCTACTTTTTAAAGGCCTATTTCGATTTTTATATTTTTTCTTGCATTTTGGTAGTTTGTACCTTTCTAGGAATTTATCTCTTTCAGGTAAGTTGTCTAAGTTATTGGCATATAATTTTTCCTAGTATTCTTTTTATTTCCATATCCTTTTTGTATTTCTGTAAAGTCAGTAGTAATGTTTTCTCTTTCATTTCTGATTTTAATTGAGTCTTAAGGCAGTAAAAATCAATTTTGTTGATCTGTTTGAAGAATGAACTTTTGTTGTCACTGATCTGTACATTTTTATTTTATCTTTCTATTTTATTGATTTCTGCTTTAATCTCTATTTCCTTTCTTATGCCTGTTTTGGGTTTAGTTTGCTCTTCATTTTCTTGTTTCTTATGGTAGAAGATTAAGTAATTGATTTGAGTTCTTTCTTCTTTTAATATAGGTCTTCACAGCTATAAATTTTCATCTAAACACTGTTTTAGCTGTATCCCATATGCTTTCTTATATTGTGCTTAACATTTTCATTCATCCCAAAGTATTTTATAATTTTCTTTGTGATTTCTTCTTTGACCCTCTGGTTATTAAGGAGTGTGTTACTTAATTTCCACTCTTTTAATATAATCTTGACTTTTGAACTTTTATATAATTTTACATATCCAAAAGGTAAAGTCAAAAGGCATTTAAGAAAAGCGAAGCTTTAGTTGAATCCATATGAAAACAAATGATCCTGTGTATCACATTGATAACATGACCACTGGGGAAAGAATTAATTCAAGTAACTTTGATTCTGAACAATCTCAGTAGGATATATCCTAAGAATATAAAAATCAGGTGATCATATAGTTGTGGTTTGCTCCTTTATTTCTTATTTTGCTCCACTGATCTACTTATCTATCTTTTCTCCAATACCACAGTGTCTTATAGCTGTGTAATAGGTTTTGATATATGGTTGTATAAGTCTTCCAGCTTTGTTCTGTAAGGTTGCCTTGGCTGTTCTTGTCTTTTTGCACTTCCATGTAAATTTCAGTATCAGTTTGTCAGTTTTCATAACAAACCTTCTGCAGTTTTTATTGGGATTTCACTGACTCCATAAATCAAAGAGGAATTGACTTATTAAAAATATTGAGCCTCTAACCTATGAATATAATATAGTCCTACATTTACTTAGGTTTTTCAAACTTCTCAACAATATTTTCTAGTTTCTAGTGTAAAAGCCTTGTACATCTTTTGTTAGATTTATTCCTAGGTATTTGATGGCTTTTAGACGGTATTGTTAATCTAAAACATTTTTTTCTACTTATTTGTCCTAATCTATAAAAAATAAATTGATTTTTATATTTTGACTTTGTATCATCATTGCTAAATGTACTTTTTAATTCATATTGCTTGTAGATTCTTTTGGATTTCTTATGTATACATAATTATGTCATCTGCAAATAA
>JAQQAC010016209.1:127273145-127339641 GCA_029783875.1 Phataginus tricuspis | reverse complement strand
AATGGATGTGCATGGATGGGAGTCAGAAGACCTAAGTGTGAATGTGACACACATTCCTCTTCCCTACCTACACTCCCCAGGCCCACACACCAAAATAAAATGTACTTAGCAAAATATTCGTGGTCACATAAAGCAATTCCCAAACAGAATCAGTCATTTGCCTCTATTTTTTTCCTTCTCAATGGAAAATATATTATTGGTCAATAGAGATGCTAGCCATATAAAACTTTCTCTTCATAAACATTTATCAAAAGAGTTTATTTTGGGGGGTAACATATGCCAGGCTTCCTGTGATTGCAGAAGGCTTCCAGTTGCCCGGGAGTGTCTCCGGTGTGTCTTGTTTTCCTCCAAGAGTTCTGGCTTGGATCAGGACTAGGTTTCTACATGGCAATGTGATCAGCGGGCGGTGCGAGAGCCACAACCCACAACACTCTTTTCCTTTTGATTCACCAGCCAAGGAGTGGGCTTTGTTTCTTATGGAACTGAAAAATAACTTGACAGCTGTCTTTAAAAGTTGCATATTAACTTGATTGTAAAAGAAAGCCCCTGCCTGAGCACCTTGATCTGGCTTTCTGGGTGGTACGGATGTTTTAAAAAGAATCATATATTAGAACCAACCAAGGAAAAATAAAATGCTCATTTAATATGTGTTGGCATTGTTTAGTTGGTTTAAAGTATCATTTAGTGAGTTCTTACCATTTTTCATTATGTCAGCTTCTTTAGTATTTCAGAGAATTCTTTATCGAGAGACTATGAGCTCCCAGTAGTTAGCAAGGTGACTAGAAGTGAGAGAGTAAATAGTAAAATGGCTGTGTATTTAGAAAGGAACCTTTAGGTTATCTCTCCCTGCATTCCCCATGGAAACACCATGTTGTGCCATGTTGGCCAAAAGAGAAATGGTGAAATAAATTATGACATCCATACAATGGATTGTACATAGATGTTGAAAATTATGATACAGATTCATAAACAGTGACATGGAAAGGTATCCAAACTGAATTGTAAGAGAACATAGTAAGTTGCAGAACAATGCATAAAGTATGATCCTAGTTTGAAATATACACTATTTGGTATTTTATTTTCAGAAAATGAGATCTGCAAGGCCATGCACTATTTGCTTGAAGCGGTTTATTTGTTGTGAGGGAGGTAGTAGTATTGGAGCACAAGTGAACTTCCATTCTTCCATTTCCTACTGTATATATTTTTCTGTTGTCTGGCTTTTCTCACGAGAATGTAATCTGAATAAATAATGCTTTATAGGGAGCATATATTGGCACAATCCTCCCAGACCTTCATATGCTGAATATAATTGTTGCTCAGTATAATCACTTCTGTCATTCATTTTGAACAGACCAAAACCAAAGAAAGCCAATTAATTAGCTTATATATTATATCCTTTCTAAATTCAAAGCTGTTTACAATATTAAAAGACCTGAAATTGAGCAATAAAATAAATGTATCAACTAAAAAAGACAAATTGTTTAGAAGAAATGAGGTAACAGTATAGAAGCAATGAGATAACTATACCAGGAGTATGGAATGTGGAATGTCTTCTCTACTGAATACAGCACAGAGTTTAGCCCTGAGCTTTCTGGGTCCCAAGAAAAAGGGCGACTAGGTTGGCTCTATTGTTTGTATTTGTTTGCACTTACACTAAAGGAAGAATATTATAAGGAATCTATGGTATGGCATCTTATATAAGCAACATCGATTGACATATTAGGCAATGATTTTTTATGTTTACAAAAGACACAGAAACCTTTGCCTGAATGTTTTCTCCATTTACCCTCTGTAGAAATGCAGCCCAAATAGCAAATCACAATTCAAAAACTGAAAAAAATCTCTTTGGGGAAACTGAGGGAATATAGTGCAGGTACATATTTCCTAGTGATCCAAATCACTTTCAAATATGTCTGCATAAGAGAATCAACTGGGGAGCTTCTGGACATTCAGATTCTGTGGTCTAGAGCGCGTCTTCAGAGATTCTCATCCCAGAGGTCTGCTGTCTAGACTCAAGAACCTGTAGTTATTGATGCTCCATGCATATTCAGATGCAAATCCTGGTTTGGGAACCACTGATCTATAATACATGAGAGCATAACACGTTTTCCTCCAGCATACGTTTTATTTGAAGATAAAAAAATTTACCTATTAAAACAAACATGAATTCTGAAGCAGAATTCAATTTTTGCCTTCATTTCTGATATAGAGTATGAGTGTTAGACATTTAATGCATGCAAGAGCTCATTTGGAACTATATTCCCAGACCCTGAGGAGGTAAAGTTCCTGCCTCACTAATGCTAATGTATTTTGATGGAAAGATTTTAAAGCACCAAGAGGAGTGTATCTGTCAGAGTTCGGTGCTTACAAAATCTTTGGAAGGACTAGAACATTGGAGATCAGGAGGCATCACTGTAATTGGGACCCAGAGGCTGGGAAGCTGCTGCTCTAGCCCCTGCCACCACTGCTGCTGCCTTCACTGCCTGGCAGCCCCATAGCACTCAGGGCTAACCAGTGACACATGACCAACAGTGACAACAGCAGCAGGAAGACGGCCTTTGCCTCACTGCCACCTTCCTAATCTTGTATAAGTGCACCTCATTGGCCGAATGGAATTCACATCCAGAATCCTAGCTGCAAGAGATCCTGAAAAATAGAGTTGTTAGCCTTTCATCTGTGTGGTATATAGGCAGGTACGTGGAGGAGGGTAGGAATGGATACTGAGTGTCCAAGGATGCTGTCAAGCACAATCATGATTCAAAAGTTCTAAGCAGCTGGACCTAATTGGCTCACAGAATGCCCTGTGATTCACAAAACACAGCAATATTGCTGTTCACTTGTAAAGCTGAGGGAGGTGCTCTTTCCAGACACAAGCTAAAGTGGAAATGAACTTTTTCCCCTTTATAGAACACATTCTATAGATGGCTCTGTCTCCAAAATGGCATTTGTCATTGGCACTGACATCTGAGTCAAATACCTTCAATTGAGAATTTGTGAATTGTATTTTTTCCCCAGGTGATAAGTTGCTTATGAAAAATCTTTTCTTTATAGAATCTGAGTTATATGTGAACTGCTATCCCATCATTTTTCATGATGTGTGTATGTGTGTGCACATGTGCTTCCTGGAAGGATTTCCTGAGCTAGGAGATAGGCTGGCCATTTCCCTGATTGTCCACACATGGTCATTCATGGCCGACTTCAGCCTGTCTGTGGTTGTGTTGGCTTGCAGTCAGAAGGAATGCTTCTTTGAGAGGATCACAGTAATAGTAGACATTTGTTGAGCACTTGTTCTCTGGCTACCATTGTATTAAGTGCTTTAATTATTTCTCTAATCCATATTGTAACTCTTTGAGACTGCTTTTCTATTTTACTCTAATGATCCTCTTATTCTCTCTGTTTTGGCCAAATGTATGACCAGATTCAGGAGCTGCAACATTGTGGGTAATATTGCACTTAAGAGGGGAAGGGAGCATTTTTAAAACAAGCAAAGATACCTACCCAAGGATACAGGCAGACCAAAAGTCTGTCTGGTTGTTATTCTGGTTACTAAATAATCAACTGTTTCAGAGCAGCAAAAACAAGAACTCTCTTATTTTCCCTCCTTGCATGCTATTTTCAGCAGCAGATTGTAGGGGAAAGCTATAATGCATTATAGGAATATAGTGTATTCCTATAAAGAGCAGAGTTTAGCTAGTGAAATATACTGAAAAAAATAATAACAAGGGAGAGAAATAACATTGACTTGTCCATTGTCTTATATGAACAAATTCTGAGTTAAAGAGAAATTTCCTCTCAGAAAAATCATGAAGATTGAATGATAGGAAATTTGCTGCCTGTCATTGGAGTGATGCCAACAGAATTGGAGTGATTTCTGTTCATTCTTTAACTTTTTATTCCTTATTTCACTATTCCACTTTTGTCTGTGGCACAGGACCATACATGGTCCAAGTGAGGGGTAAGAACAACTTCCATCCAGTGCAAAATACCCAACTCAATAAAATAAGCATAGTTGTCTTTGTCCCACAGGCATCTAGTACAGTGTTTCTCAAAGAAGGCACTGATAGTACTTTGGGGGGACTATCCTGCATTGGAATGGGCTGTCTTAAGGTTGTTTAGGGTCTTGGACTTCAGGGCACTAAGTGTCAAGTAGACCCTCACCCCATCCCCTGGAGAGCCTGGATGGGCCAGGGTTCTGCCTCATCTGTGGTGTGCCTCTGAATAGGGATTGCTACTTCCCTGTGGGCCATTTCTCCAGGGAAAACTGCCTGAGACACAGAAAAGTGGTTTGCTCCAAGTAAGATCAGCAGATGAAATACAGGATGCCCAGTTAAATGTTAATTTCAGATAAACAGTGAATAATTTGTATATAAGTATGTCCCGCAAGTTTAACTGGATGTCTTGGATTTTTATTTGCTGAATCTGGCCAAGGTCAGTTGGCAGACCCATGACTCAATAAGTGGTAGATCCTCTGCTTGAAGGCAGGCCTATTTAGTGTGACTTCAGACTGCGTGCTTCCCAGTGCTCTGTACCGCTGTCCACATTTGCTGAGCAGCTTTCATGTGCAAAAACTATGCTCTGCAGAATGCAAACAGAGAGTTGGAATTTCTGCCTTCAGATTATTTGGCTTCCCCACAATAAGAGAATAGAGATGGGCAGAGTTTTGTATTAGGGCTGTCTTCTGGAGGGCCAACTATGTGATGAAAGCTGAATCAATTTGTATTCTAGAGGAATTTTGAAAGTTTAAATAAGGAACTTATGCTTCCTTCTGAGGAGTCTTGTAGAAACATTCAGGTTATTTTATAGAGTGAGATATCTACAGAGGCACCACCACGAGAGGCTCTTCCCACGAGTGACTTCCTGTCTTTATCTTTGGCTCACGGGGTAGCTAGCTGATTTAAGAGGCTCAACCAAGGTCAGTAGCTTCTTTTAATCAAATTTGGGCAGGAGGATCCTACAGATAAGAATATTACCCATCCAAGCAGTTTTCTCAAGCTAACCATCTTCGCTAAAAATTGTCCGGATGCCAAAAATGGAAAGAACACTTTTTAAAATTAACACTTCTATCTTCCTATTTCTTAATGAGACTGAGTATATGAAAGTGCTTTGCAAGCTGGTCAAGGTGTTTAAATGCAATAACTGTGAAATACTGGTTTGTGATTTGTTTTAAATGTGAAGAAATAGGCATCAGAAAAGTTAAGAGTTACGGGTTGACTTAAATAGGTAAATAGATGGTATCGTCCTGCACATGGGGTTTTGCTACTTGCTTTATTCACTCGTATTGTTTTTGAGATTTATTTGTGTCTCAGTAGATCCAGTCCATCTGTTTTAGCTGCAGTATGGTACTCCACTGTGTGAATAAAGCACAGAGTTATTTATCCATTCCCCCCACTGGATGATTAGGTTGTATTCACTTTGCTTTTTGCCATTGCAAACAGTACTACAATGAATATATTATCTTGTGCATGTGCATGAAAGTTTCCTAGGACAGAAACCTAGAGGTGGTCAGTTTTATGCTAGCTATGCAAATTAAAAATCTCTAAGAACAATACACACATACAGAGAGACCAGAATAAGAACATTCATGGGAAATACACAGTGCAACTTCAGCATAGTGGTTACTCTGGGGAGGGAAAAGGATGAGAGTTATGGGAGGGGAAAGTATGAGGGGAAGATATGGAAGTGTGGAGCTGGACTTATAACATTGTATTTCTTAAAAAATAGAGAAAGTTCAGAAGCATATATGGCAAAACGTTAACTTCTGTTAAATCTGGGTGGTGAGTATGTGGGTGATGTTACTTTCTGTATGATGTATTTCAAAAATGATAATAATAAAAAAATATGAAGTTATACAACTGAAAAGATAAGCTGAAGGAATTCAGGACACCAGCCCCCATGTCTGACCCTAGATCACACTCAGATGAAAGTTGAAGAGTATAGAATTCTCCCTCCCTTTAGCCCAGCTCAGTCATTTCCTGACAGGCCAGACTCCCAGGAACAGGGAACATGCTTGTTCAAACGAAAGCAAAATAGACCAAAAAATAAAAAGATGTGCAGAGATTTCCTAAGCAAATCCCTCTTCAGTCGTATTACGTGTTCTCTGATGGAGATGAGGGTCTAGTCCAAGATCTTGGGAGATGAATGGAGGCGTTGTAAATCCAGCTCATCTAAAAGAGCTGGAGTTTTCCGCTGGCATATTCTTTACAATTGTAGTGACAAATCACATGAGGGAGCTCTGGGCAAAGGGAACAAGAATAAGGTGGTGGGGAAAGAGGTTTTGCCCTGGAAACTATCACTATCTGAAAGCCCTGCGTAATGACCTTTCTTCGGCCACTTTCTCACAGTTGCATAGCTGATCTGAAAGGCAAGAGGAATCTCCTGCCGACTCCTCAGTTCCAAATCCAAACCAATGCAGAACAATAGGTAACTGGGGCCAAATGCTAAATATTGAGAGAAGGCAGTTTCTTCCTTAATTAAATACAAGGCTGAGTCACTATTTGATGTTACTGGCCAGGAGTTGTAGGATGAATTACTGATTCTAACACAGCTATTTGATCAACACACATAACAATGTTAAAAGGCAAGAATAGAAACTGAAAGACTCCATAAGCAGGCAAGAAAAAATCACACTTTTGCCTAATCAGAAGGTTACTTAATATTAATCAACACTTCTTAGTTTGCAAGTATCACCCAATCATTAACTAATGAATGTAGTCTAGCACACCATCGTGTAGTTTATTACGGTTTGCCGACCAGAGCCTAATCAATGCAGAAGCCATCTTCAGATAAAACCACACTCCTGTGGAAATTTTCTGCTATATATTTTACTGCCATATAAATTCACCCCCCATTGAATTTCACAGATCAGATTAATCTACCAATATTAATAACAGAAGTGAAATTTATAAAGGGATCCCAGCCAGTCATTCAAATGACTTAACCAGCAAAGGATTTAAAAGGAGCTCTGCATTTCTCTGTCCTTGGAACCCCCACGTAGCAGAGAGCTTTGCCCTGATTGCAGATTTGACCCCACAGGAGAAATTTGCTACAGCAGCTTTGTGCATGCACTGGCATCACCGGGTCTGGCCACTGCTTTGCTTCTTTGCCACCAACTGCTGTGGCAGGCAGGCAGGAGCCAAGTGGCATGGCAGAGGGCAGAGGGAGAAACCGTAGAAATCATCAGTTTGCAGACCCTGCCTTGAATTGGCAAGCCTGAAGGGGGAGGGGAGTAAATGGGACTTGATGTCCAACGGCCTTCAATGTCTCTTCACAGAGAGAGAGCCCCTTGGGAGCAGGTGCCGTAGAGGGGAAAGCTCTTCTCACAGGGAGAGCATGAGAGTCAGCCACGGGCTTGCGGTGCTCACCAGGGGTCTCACCTTGGCACTGTGGGCCCAATACTGCCTTGTGTCCTGTGCACCGGCAGTGTTTAGCAGCATCCCCAGCCCTTTCCCACTAGCTGCCAGCAGCACCTTTCCCCTCACTCCACCAAATGAGACAATAAACTGTCCCCAGACATCACCAAATGTCCCTTGAGGGCAAACCTGCTCCTGGTTGAGAACCACTGGTGTAGCACACGAGGGCCTTCTCAGCAGGCTGCCACTTGGATTTTGGTACACCACGTGTGCTCTCATTCACCTGTGTCATGAGTTGAATTGTGTCTCCCCAAAAAAGACACACTGAAGTCCTAACCCTCAGCACCTCAGTGTGCGACCTTATTTAGAAATAAGGTGCTGCAGATGCAGTTAAGCTTTGAGGTCATACTCACGAAGGGTGAGCCTTGATCCAGGACTTTGTCTTCATAAGAAGACTGTTACATGAAGGGCAAGGCACACACGCAGGGAGAAGGCCATGCAAAGACAGTGCCATTGACGTGGGGAAACTAAGAGAAAAGCATGCGAAGGCAAGGGGCCCTCCTGGCACCTTGGGTTTGGACTTCCAGCTTCTGGAACTGTGAGACAATGAATTTCTCTTGTTTAAGGCATCTGGTCTGTGGTACCGTTTTTACAGCAACTCCAGTCAACAAATACAACCTCCCTGCTACAGTTGCTCTGTTCACAAAGTCGCATGGAGGGCAAGTGCATTCAGGCAGGGATTTGGAGCAGCCCAGCGGCTGGTGTCAGTTTAGTCATCGCTGCCTTGACATAGCACGAACTTGCTCCTGCAAAGAGGTTGAGCACTGCTTTCAAGAGCCTCAGAGTAAGGACGAACGGCAAACACAACCAAACCCCGGGTTTGTCCACTGCATCTCCCTCTCTGATTGCTTCACTCCAAATCAAAACTCACAAGCTGTAGCGCAAGCTTCTTACTTCCCTGATAACTGCGTTACTCTACCAGAAACTCCAATCCAGCCAGTCATCCATCTTTGCGGTCAAACTGTGGGGCAGTGCAAAAACTGAGGCTGCACTTTCTTAAGAGATACAAGGGTATGGCTTGAGGGGACTGACGGGGCTGTCAACAGTTTCCATTGTCTTTCTTATACAGTGTTAAGTATACTCACCCTGGGCTTCAGAGTCTCCCCAGGTGTGAGGTCTCTGCCTCAGTCCGTACCAAGTCCAGGGAAGGTAGTCAGAGACAAGGGAGAAGCTGAGGTGGGAGGCAGTGGGCCCTGGTGTGGTCGTGGCCCTCGCCTGGGCAGTGACCTTTTCATTTAACTCTTATTCTGCCTTGGTAGGGCCAGCTAGGCCCACAGAGAAATCTACTATTTCAAAGCAGACTAGAAGTGGTGGTGGGAGTAATTATGTGGAGCACAGCTTTACTTTTTTTCTCAAAAATCAGGGTATGGGGACACATGCTAATAGCTCCCATTTCATATGTGCTTTTGATGTGCCAGGTGCTTCACAGACTTGCCTCATGGGAGATGAGGTTATAAGACCTGTGTCCAGATGATATAACTGAGCCTCAGAGAGCTGGAAGGGTTTGCTCTAAGTTTGTACAGCTACAAGAAGCAGAGACAAGTTTGAATCCAGAGCTTGCTGAGGACAAGGGCCAAACTCTTTCGAGTCCCCACACTGGTCCTCACCAGGAAGCCCTTGCCTCTCCTGCAAGTCCTGGAGGTGCTCATGGTGTGAGGAGTGAAGCTGTTTGGAAAACCTGGATGCAGTGGACAGAACAATGTCCCACTCCCTAAAGATGTCTATGGCCTAACCTGCAGACCCTGGGAACATGTTACCTTACCTGGTAGTAGGGGCTGAATTATGTCCCTGCAAAGATATGTTGATGTCCTAATCCCAGATACTTCAGAATGTGACCTTATTTGGGAATGGGGTCATTGCAGATGTAGTTAGTTAAATGAAGCCATATTGGAGCAAGGTGGGCCCTTAACCCAATACGACTGACATCCTTACAAGAAGAGGAAAATTTGGACACAGGAACATACAGAAAGGAGAAGGCCATGTGACGATGGGGCAGAGATGGAAATGCTGCAGCTGAAAGCCAAGGCATACCTGTGACCACCAGAAGCTGGGAAAGGCAAGGAAGGATCTTCCTCTGGAGGCTCTGGATGGAGCATGCCCTGCTGACACCTTGACTTTAGTCTTCCGCCTCCAGAACTGTGAGAAAATCAATTTCTACTGTTTTAAGCCATACAGTTCATGGTACTTTGTTATGGAA
Source organism: Phataginus tricuspis (assembly GCA_029783875.1). Lineage (NCBI taxonomy): Eukaryota > Metazoa > Chordata > Mammalia > Pholidota > Manidae > Phataginus > Phataginus tricuspis. The sequence goes on along the minus strand of JAQQAC010016209.1, from coordinate 127,330,035 downwards.
GTCCCAGAAAAGGAATACACATGGCAAAAGGGACTCTGTTGATGTGTTAAAGGTACAAACTTTGGGATGGAGAGATTATCCTGGTTTATTAGGCTGGTCCCAATATAATCACAGGGGTCCTTGGAGAAGGGAGACAGGAGGGTCAGAAGCAGAGAGATTTGAAGATGCTGTGCTGCTGGCTTTGAAGATGGAGGAAGAGAACATAAGCCAAGGAAGATGGGTAGTCTCTGGAAGCTTGAAAAACCAAGGAAATGGATTCTCTTCTGAAGCTTCCAGAAGGAACATAATCCAAATGATAACTTAATCTGTGCCCCCTGAGACCCATTTTGGACTTCTGACCTCCAGAACTGTAAGATAATAAATTTATATTGCTTTAAACCACTAAATGTATGGTGATTTGTTACTACAACTATAAGTGAGCATCCAGTGTCCAGTGTCCAGTGTCCAACTGCTCTTGTGGTTAGAATGAGGACCTGCAGTATTTCACTCCCATGTCTCTGGGTATATTCTATAAAGAAGAACAAGGTATATTTACAAAGCAGATGTTTCTCCAGGCATTGATAATATTATCCAAAAATATGAAAAGAGAAAGGATAGTACAAGATGATTGAAAAGAAACACCTAATATTTGTAGAGAGCTTTACATCTTGCAAAATGATTTTCTTCTGTATGCATTAATTTCATGTTCATAATGGTACTATCGGGAAGACTGGACAGGGATCCCATCTCCTGGAGGGGAAAACTGTGAGTTAATGAGAGGTTACATTACCTGCTCAAGATCACAAAGCTAGTAAGTGGTTGAGCTGGGACTTGGAGATAAAGTTCTAAGTAGAAGCCTTTTCTACCAAATCATGCCTTCTCATGCCAACGTAGACATGGTAGTCTAAAAATAATCATATAATGGGTACAAATTTCATAGCCCATACAACTCAGTTTCATAAGTTAGTTCACTATTTTTATAAGTCTTTAATCTGCCAGATGGCACAAAGTGTAATCTCAGTCACTGCCAGGTCTCAGCTCACATCCTCCTCCTCTTCCTCATTTGCTTCCCCCAGCCATCTTCTAGGTTATAGTGGGTTTACAAAACTTGATGGCATGGGGAAAGGGAGGGGTCATGCTGGACGCTGTTGTGATATACACCATTCCCTGTGGTTCCTGTTCCTGTTACCTTCATGGAGCATCCTCTGAGGCAGTTGCATCTCCACATGGCCTCCCACCATATGGGTCCATGCCACTTTATCCAGCATGATCCCCTCAAAACCATATGACTCTCTTGGGCCTACCAACTCATACTTTCTTTTAGGAGTAAGGAAATTTCTTCCTGCTTGCCGTCTGTCTCTTTCTCTTTCCCAAAAACCATTTGGGGCTGTCTCCTCGTCTAATTTTGCCCCTGGCATTTCCAGCAGTTATCCATACTGTTCCCATGCTGTGGTGGTGCAAGGAGCTCCTGCCAGGCTGACATTTATCATTTCTGCCATGGGCCTCAAAAGCTGAAATTTAAGAGGATAACATTCATATGTTTCCCTTCTCTATGCTCTGCAGTGACAAGCCCGACCTGAAGGCATTATGTGTGGCATGCTCTAGCTATTTGGGCTTGAGTAGTGCAAGGACATGTTGGTGTGTGCAATTAATGACTATTTCAGAATATTCTACCAGTGAGTCATCTTGACTCAATTATTAACTATGTGGAAATGTATTCGAGTTCGGGAAGTTTTGCCATAACTGTATGTGAAAAAAATACTGACTTCAGAATAATTAAGTAGGCCATGTTGTATATACATAATTTAATGGCCATTAATCTCAGGGAAGTTATTTAATTTCACTTAGCCTCAGTTGCTGTCTGTAAAATAGGGATTATCAAAATCAGACCCAGGTTTCATGGGGCCTAAAATTTACACTATTTAGGGGCCCCTCCTAAAGAAAAGTAATAACAAAATTACAAAACAATGTAAGAGGGGATATGTGTGATGGAGTGAGCTTGGAATTAGTGGTCAGGAGAGTTGGATTCAAGTCTAGCTTTGCCCTAACTCATAATGTGATCTTGAAATGCTGTCTTATCTGTTCTGGGTCTCATTTTCTTACACGTAAAAATGAAATGATTATGCTAGATAGTCCACAAAGTTAATGTCCTCATTCATTGTTTAAGATTGTTTAAAATTTTAAAACAATTTGAATTGCTTTGGTATAAATGATAAATTTTAATTATGACTAATTTAAAGAATAAAAAAAAGTACAAAAATAAAGTTGGAAAATCACCTTAATATAATTGAAATTGAAAATTCAATGACCGTATTAGAACATTAGATACAGCTAGAAAGCAAAATCATACATTGGAAAATAGACCTGAAGAAATTCTCCAGAATATAGTTCAGAAAGAAAAAGAGATTGGAAATAAGAAAGCAAGACCAAACACATGGAGGGATGAATAAGAGGCTTAATGTAATTGGTGCTTCTGTTGGGGATATTAGAGGAAAAAGCAATATTAAATAACTAACTGAGAATTTTCCAAAATTGCTGAGAGAAATAGGTGCAGGAAGCCGGAATGAATCTAAAGCAGAAAAATAAGCCCTCATGAACTCACAGAACATCTAAGAAAAAAAGATTATCCTAGAAGCAGGCAGAGAGAAAAGATAGATCACCAAAACAGGAATAGCTATGACAAATGACATTTCAACAACAGCAACTGAAATGAGAAGGCAGTGGAATCATTATTATCTTCAATAGACTGAGAGAAAATAATCATCAACCTAGGTTGTATACACAACAAAAATATTTTTCAAAAATAAGGCAATTAAAGATATTTCCAGAAAAATAAAAATTGGGTTTTTAATTATCAAAAAACCCTTACTAATGGAAAAAATTAAGGCTATGCTTCAGACAGAAGGAAAATGATCTGAGAGAATGCCTTAAAGATGATAAGGAATATGGCCAAAGATTTTGATTAATATGTGTGTAAATCTAAAGAAACTCTGGTGGTATAAAGTAGTAGAAACAATATCTAATTTGTGAAGTAAAAAATAGCTCAGTAGTAAAATATTAGACAGTGGTGGCATATACCATTATGAATAGTCTAAGCCCCTGACCCTTTGCTTTCTGGGTTAATAGTCCAGATAGAGGTAGTTCTGAACTTCAGATCTGGATCAGTATCTGTTGCCATTTGTTAAGACCACAGGAAGTGGGGGACTCATGTGACTGGCTACCTTTTGAACATTGGGCATGGCTCCACAATGGTCAGCTGTGCTTATATTGCAGCCTACTTAGCACTTCACGCTCAGGGTTCTGTAACTAAGGCTAAATGGAAGAAGGTATATTGGGTTAAACACCTGAAAGTCTCTGCCACAGCTGTATGATCACACCTGATTTCCTCAAGGTGTGGCGGGGTAGAATGAAGCTCAGAGAAGCCACTAAGCTGATGCCAGAGAAGAGGCGGCGTTCTTTACCCAGCACCATGTAGTCTCCTTGCTGTTGCAGGCAAGTTATTTTTCATCCATAAGTCCTTGACAAAAAGAGTGTTTGGGTAGAGGCTAGCATTTAGATCTGATGGCAGGCACCTGTCTGGATTGTAGTGTCAGGTAGACCTGGTCTACAGCCACCTCAAGGGGGATGAACTCAGGGTCTCTTAGCATATTAGGCAATTTGAGATCCCATGTTCATGACTGTCAGTCCCCTCTAAGAGGAGCCTCTAGTAAACTGGGAAATAGCTTTATTCCTCCCAGGACTCACTTCAAACAGCAGCTCTGAGGTCTCAGACTCTTCACTGTCTGGGGGTCATCTGACCTGGGAGTAACCCAAGACTGTAGTTTGCCTAATTGACAAGAGAAGATCCTTTTAAGTTTGTGAGACTCTGTGGATGAAGGTCAATTGTCTGGCATGACTTTAGAACAGGGGTACATTTATTGGTAGCCTTGACATTATTAACAAGAGTTTACATTTGATGGAGAGGTTGGTGAGGACCTAGTTGGGGTCTTAGATGGTCAAAACCGCAATGAGATTATGGTGGTTCTAGCAATAGTTTATGCTGGCTTGAGGCACGAAAGCTCACTGCAGAGTTTAGAAATAGACCACATGTGAGTTAATTTTGAGGGATTTCAGGAAAGGGACTCTCCAAGATGCCAGGAATGTTACTGGCACACTTTGGAGATAATTGAAGTAGCTGCTATCTTTGTATTAACAATAGCTGTTGGAGGGAAGAAAAGGCTCCCTGAAGAGATCTTGACATTCTTGTAAGAGTATTTGCTTACACCACTCAACTTAACTCTATTATTTTTATATCATGTATGACTTTTTACTTAAAACAGGTCTTGATTACATGTTGCTTATTCTTTTAACATATTCTTCTTGCTGATTATCCCTACTCCTTTTCCTCATACTCAGCTCAGATGACACTTTCTGTAAGAAATGTTGTCAAGTCTCCCTGTCTGGAAGAGATGTCCCTTTTCTGTGCTCTCAGTTACCTGCATGGAATACTGTGGTGTAATTTTCTGTTTACTTATCCATCTGTCCCTAGTCCCTGGCACACTGCCAACTTCAAGGAATATTAGTTGAATAGAAAAATGAATGAATAAAAGAATGAGTGGTTGGATGGATTGCAAGTAAGTTTTTGTTAGGGCTTGTAGGAGAAAGAATTTGCATCTAATTGAGTGGAATATAGAATACTCCCTAAAGGATAAATCATTAGAGATATTTTTCAAGAATATGTAGATTTCATAAGGGGGAAAAGGCAAGGGGAATTCCAGACAAAGGAAACATCATAAGCAAACCACAGAGGCAGAAGAGGTAAAATGTGATTATGTAATGGCCAGTTCATCAGGATCACTTGCTGGGCCGTACCTACTCCTAGTTTTTGATTCAGGAGTTCTGTGGTAGGGCCCAATAACATACATTTATAACAAGTCCCCAGGTGATGTTGGTGTTACTGGTCAAGAGATCTACTGGTTTGGAGAACAGTATACTTGGAAAGAATAGTAGTAGATAAAGTTGGAAAGATAGATGGGGGCTGTAGTGTGGAAGGTCCTTAAATGATAAGCTGAGTATTTTGTTTTGTGGTTTTATTAGTATAGGGAAACCATTGGCAATTCCTGAATGTGGAATTAATTTGGTGAGAGCTATCACTTTAGGAAAATTAATCTCGTAGTAATCCAAAGGATGACTTGATGGAGGTTTGTAGTCGGGGGCTGGGTGGAGAGATCGGAGGCAGAGGACTGGTTAGGAAGTGGCTTCAATAATCCGGGTTTCAATAAACCATTCTATATTGCTGAACCTTACCTTTTATTTATTTTTATTTTTATTTTTTATTTTGGTATCATTAATGTACAATTACATGAGCAACATTATGATTACTAGACTCCCCCCATTATCAAGTCCCCCCCACATACCCCATTACAGTCACTGTCCATCAGCATAGTAAGATGCTATAGAATCACTACTTGTCTTCTCTGAGTTGTACAGCCCTCCCCGCGCCCCCCCCCCCCCATATTATGTGTGCTAATCGTAATGCCTCCTTTTCCCCCTTATCCCTCCTTTCCCACCCATCCTCCCCAGTCCCTTTCCCTTTGGTAACTGTTAGTCCATTCTTGGTGAGCCTTACCTTTTAAAATGTTAATCATTTTAGATGGAAATCTTTCTAAACTATTACACACTCTCTGCTCTCCTGCAGAAATAATACTGAACATTATGCATCCCCTCAATGACTCCAAGATATCATTCTGAATATCGATGATTGCACTGGGTTGTAACACAGCACGCTCTCATGGGTATGGAAGTGTAAAGAGGTTTTTGCTCAGTCCTAAATGCCCTTGAACTGCTGTGAATTTTTAGTTTTGTGTCTTCTATTTCTAAGTCTCCCTTGGCAGCTCCTCTCTCCATTCTAATTGGTTGATTCTAATATGCAATGGGCTGGAAAACCAGATATAATTGTGTGTAATGTAAGAGTAAATAGAGTGTGGGTGAAGTACTCTTCTATAAATAAAGTCTATAAGCTTTGGCGTATGAGCTCTGCAACATTTATTTGGGCTGCTTACAGGTCTTTCAATGTTCTCCTTATGTTATGGTTCCATTCCAGTTAAGTGAGATTGCCAGGAAGATGAGAAGTAATGTATTATCAATGGGAATATCGTGTCTTTTCTTTTCAAATAAGAATATTCACAAGACTTTATAAAAGCCGTAATTCTGAGTAAATTTACTTCAGATAATGTGTGAGGGGGATGGCATTTTAAAAGACAGATTGTTTTCAGATCACTCCCCCTCACCTCCGATATTCCCTGCCCCGGCAGTCAGTACAACTGTATGCTAGATTACAAGTAATTCATGAGGTTCCTCTTGAACGAAACGCCATCAGAGATGCAGAAAAGTTTCTGATGTTTGAGATGATAAACAGTGTTTGCTAAAGTAATAAGGTAGACCATTTCCTTGGTAGACTGTCGGCAGCGAGGAAGGTAGGGGAGAATCCCATTTGCTAGCATGTTGAGACTCCAAATAGCCTGCCTCTTTTCAGAGGAAACGAGTCCCACAAAAAGTCTTCAGGCAACTGCATATGGGCCCCGTGGAGTTTATTAACTTGTTTTTCACCAAAGTGTAAATGTTGTAGATCCAAATAGCAGCATTTGGGGGAGGGAAAGGGAAGAGAGGATGCTAGACCAAAATAATTATTACCACAGTGGAATTGTACACAACTTAGGGAATATTTGCTCATAAGTTTGATTATATATATATATATATATACACACACACACATGCACTTTTAATTATATATATATATTTGACAGCAGAAATTACTTATGAAGTCATCAAAATTTTATCTTTAAAAGAAAAAGCCAGAAAACAAGATCACAAATGACAAAACATTCTAGTTAGAGCCCAGATGGCTGCATAAAATAAATAGCCATTTCCTTGATGGAAGCATAGGCGGTTTGGCTGTGTGAAGTAGCAATTCCAGCAGAGATCCTTGAAACAGATGTTGCTATTGCTTGTGCATCAAAACTTTCTGAGAGAGCAAGATGTTCAGGTAGTATGAGACACAAATAACTGGTACCTTCAAATCCTTATGTCAGTGTCACAGGCAAATAGTACTCTCCCAAAAGGAGGTTGCCTTCAGATACAGTGGAACACATAGAAACAAAAGCTAGGGAAGATGGAATTTTTCATAGGCCTATTATAGACCAGGAACATCTCCCAAATCTCCATGTTACTTGTATTTATTTTAGTCCTTCTGTTCTACCTCCCTATGTGGCTCTGCCTCCCTGAAGTCACATCAGAGAAAATACTATATCAGCTATTCCTTTGGGAGAGCACAAAGGGAGTGTAGGAAAGAAAGTGTAATTCTTTCATCTCATAGGAGTAGTTGTCTACGTGAGGATGGTTAGGATGCTGACAGATGGAGTTAGGTAAGGAAAAGCCTTATAGGTAGAGAGAATGGCAGAAGCAAAGACCAGAAGTGAAAAAGAGTGTTATGTGTTTATGGGCTGGTGACCAGAGAAATATGGCTAGAATGGAGGGTTTGTAAAGGGGAATGGAAGGTTGGAAAGAAGACTGGGAAAACTGCTTGAAAAATAATGATTGGCAAAGTAGGGATTGAAAACCATTTTTTCGAGAAATCTTATAAAGCTAGTGATCATTTACTTAGAATTTTCCATCTGATATCTTACTTGGGAGGAAGCACAGGACTCCAGGAACTCCAAAAACATTTGCCTTTAGAATAGGAGCAAGTATCAAGAATTTTAAAAATAAGATGTGTTTAGAAAAAAATTCATTTATCACAATAAAAGTTTTTTACAAGTAGAGAGAAATCATGTATTTTTTATACCTGCCCTGTAAAATGTCCATCATCAACAATGAGAGAGATAATCACTAAAGATGCCTCAGATATTAAAAAAATAATAAATTATTATGAAGAATCCTATGCCAATAAATTAGAAAATTTAGATAAAATGGATGAATTCCTAAAATATAACATACCAAAACTCATTTGACGAGAGGTTAAAACCAAGGAATTGAATCACTAATCAAGAGCCTTCCCACAAAGAAAACTCCAGGCCCAGATGGCTTCACTGGCAAGTCCTAGCAAATATTCAAACAAGAAAAAATTCTAGTTTTGCACAGAATCTTCTAGAGAATGGAAAATGAGTAAACATTCCCTGACTTGTTTCATGAGGCCAGCATAATCCTTATACTGGTGGTCAAAAGCATTAAGAGAAAGGAAAAACAGAGGACAAAATCCCATTCATTGGAATAGATGCAAAAACCCTAATCAACTATTAGCAAATAAAATTCAGCAATATATAAATAGAATAGATCATCATGACAAAGTAGGATGTACCCCAGGAATACAAGATTACCATTAGAAAAATCAAACAATGTAATACACTATATTAATGAATTAAAGGAGAAATATCATCTGATCATCTTAATAGATGTAGATAAATAATGTGATAAAATTCAACATCCTTTCATGATAAAAATTCTTAGCAAACTAGGAATACAAGAAAATACTAATCCAAAAATAGATTTTTATTAAAATTATACAGTGGAAGTAGAGATGTTTAGAATGACAGTAAGGACCTCCATAAATCTGCCCCTCCATAAAATCAATGAAAATGAGGACCAAAAAAATGTCCATATCAACTTTTCCAGAATTCTGAAAATTAACCAGAGGACTGCAACAATTTTAGGAGTGTTTATTCAAGAAAAACTGCCGAACCTCAGTAAGAACAGCAAGGTTTGTGACTTTTAAAGTTTTCCTACTCCCACCTACTTCTCCACAGTTCCATGATAGCTTTGAAAACCAATAGCCTCATGACCATGGAAACTGTGAAAATCAGCCCTCTTGCAGCCACGGGAGGTACACACTGGTTCTGTAGCTCCTCAAAAAGCCCCATCCCCTGAGAACTTCAGTATTTGGCCTTTCTGGAAGGTCCCTAGATAAGACCTGTTCACAGGGCTTATCATTATTTGGCCTAACTCAGAGCTCACACTCCAGGAAAAGCCCTAACCCCAAGACATTTGTTGAAAACGATCAGTGGTAATTATTTAACTTCATAGCTACATGAGGCTGTAGATACCAGCTGGGGAAACAAGAACATGACCAAAAACACAAATGGAAGATCGGGGAACTACATGTTAGCAGATGTCTTTGAGAGCTCTTATGTATTCCTGGGCATTCTAGAAGGCCAGACACATGTGCTAGGCTGTGAGAAATCCTGAATTCCAATGAAACAAAATGAGGTATCACTTTTAGTGAGAGTAAAAACTAATACGACTACTGTGGGAAACAGTTTGACACTTTCTAATGAAATAGAAAATGAAATTTAACAATGACTCAGGAAGTCTACTCCTATGTATATTTCCTAAATCAATACATGTTATAGTCATGGTAACATTATTGCAAATCGCCAGGAACTGGAAACCAAATGACCAAGACAAATGTGTAAGTAAATTGTGCAATATTATACAACAATAAAAATGAATTAAGTGCAGCCAAGAACAATATAGTTGTATCTTACAGCTATTATACCTAGTGGGAGAAGGCAAGACCACAAAGAAACAAATAGCGGTTCCACTTACATAAAATTCAAAACCATGGAAAAACGGAAAGGTTTGGAATTGCATACATATGTGGTTAAATGATAAAGAAAACAAGGAAATAGTTACCATACAATTTAGGGCGAGGATGTCCTTCAAGGGGTTATGGTGATCTGGAGGGGATACACAGGGGTTTCTGGGTACCAGTAATGATCTCTTTTCTACTTGGTTGATCTGATACTGTGATTTATAAGAAACATATATTTGGTCATTCAGATATTTCTCATATATATTTAGTGTTTGCTCACTGTTCCTGGTTCACAAGTCCGAAAACCCTCAGAATTTCCTGTGAAAGGAGCCATAAGGTGTCTTTTGTTATGTTAATTAGGCGGCTTGGAAAGCCCTTCAGTAACACAGGGGTGGGGCACTGGTTGCCAGGAGAACCAACCATGTGGTTAGAGGCTTGGAACTTTCAGCCCACACCACCCCAATCCCAGGGAGGAGGAGAGAGGCTGTTATTTTACCAGCATGATTTTTTTGAGAGTAGCAGGGAATTGCAATCCAGGACATGCAGGTTACAGCAAAGCCATAGCCATGTCTAGAGAACAGTAGAGAGGACAGCTCTTTTATAGAGGAAAGGGCTGATTTGGGAGGGCTGTTCTAAGCAAAAACATCCATTGGACAAAACTGGGAGGCCCATGTCTTGTGGCTTCTCATTGGCTGAGTTGTGACAGCCTCTCATTGGCTGGGTTGTTGTGGGATGCAGAAGGTGGAAGACTTCTTTCCTCCTGCTGGGAAGTAAAGTAGCTAAAACTGTATGGAATTCATCTCTTCTGGTGGGGTCTAAGATCTAAGAGTTGTGGTGGGCCTGAGACTTCCTGAGCAGGCCTCCTGATGCCATGTCAGTGAGGTTTCACTTTATCACCAGCTTCCTAAGCAACCTTTTTTAAAAGAGATTATGAGAGTAACTAAGGAGCTGTCTTAGATTTTGAATGTTGCTGAGTAGAAGAGCATATTTGGATCGACCCAGGACTCATGGCTCACTACGGTCGATCACAGATGGCTACTGCAGGACCAAACTTAAGTGGAGTCACTTATGTCAAGAAAAAATGGAGGCAGTCGACACACAAAAAGGAAACTTGACCTAACTTACAGGAATTTACAGCTCTTCTCAAAAATCAGCAGAGGACACCACCTAATCCCCAAATTCCAAGTCTGTTCACACCATCTCTAGACTTGTGCCCCTGACTCAGCTACCCTGATCCAAATAGGGAAGAAGACCACTAGGCAAACAGCTGGAAAAGCCAAATAACTTCCACATTTATCCCATAAAAATCCCGTAGTCTGTGAGCAACTCTAAACTCATTGCTCCCATACCCTTTTTTCCATGCTTGCAGGTCAAAAGCCTTAAAATAAACTCATCTTTCTGCTTCATTTTATTCAGTATTCAATTTGTTTTTTGACACTATACATGATCCAGACACCAAGCAGATTATTCCCCAGGGAACAGCCAACTTGGTGGACTGGATAAAAGCCTCCATAACGTCTGTTTACCCTGAGAAGGGGGAGTATCTGTCATCTTTTATGAATACCAAGTAGAATTCCCCAGAAGAAGCAGGTGATGTGCTTTGTTTGTAAGCCATGTGGGACTGGTTTTATGATGACCAGGATACTGGCCCCATGAATATGCCCATTTCTCAGGTCATGGTAAATGCTGTGGTTAGCAGGGTCCCTTTCTCATGGGCAGTTAACGTTAATGCTGCAAAACCAAAAAATAGCTTTGGAAACCATTTCAAATTTGCCATCTCAGCTTCCCCTTCTGAGTCTTACAGATGCGAATAAAAGCATTAGGCTAATTAACAAGAGACTAAGAAGAGGCCTAGGGAAGAGTTTCTTGACTCTGCCCAACAAGGAGGACATTTTTAAAAGATAATTGAAAAATAAGGTGAGGGGGGTGAGGGGCCCTGTGAAACAGGTGAAGGGGATTAAGAGGTACAAACTTGCAGTTATAAAATAAGTCAGTCATGGGGATGTAATGTACAGCATAGGGAATATAGTCAATAACATTGTATTAACTGTATGGTGGACAGATGGCAACTAGACCTATTTTAGTGATCATTTTGTAATGTGTAAAAATATTGAATCACTATCTTGTACACCTGAAACTAATATAATATTGTGTATCAATTATAATTCAATAAAAGCAAAATAAGGTGAATCAAGCAAATATTCAAAAATAAATGGTTGAAACAAAGAAGAAACAGAAAGGGGAGAGTCACAAGACTTGTCCTAGCTGGGTAGAACTCCTCTTATGGTTACCAAGAAATGGGATGGATAAAACAGACATTGATGGGGTTAAAACAAAGGTTTTAATATAGCATTACCAAAGGTTGGATGGACCAAAGAGATCCACTTCTGGTCCCCCAACATTAATGGGCCCCAAAAAGTCTACTCTATTTATCCTTGTTTGGAGAAACTTTAAAAGCTGGAAGGCAAAATCTACAATGAGAAACCTGACCAGCAATCATCTGGGGTAGCTGTAGGCCGATTAATAAAGTTTAACAAAAGGACCAGGGTCCCTTGGCTGGAACCCTCACTGGGGACCCAATGCCTTTTGCACAAGGCGTGGAGAAGAGAAGTTCCTAGGATTCCTTGAAAACAGGAGCCCCACAAACTGGGGTATCAAAAGCCATTGGTAAACCCAGATTCAGGCTACACTTAGATTGATAGAACATAAGTGTAATGTTCACAGGAATATGAAGTTGGAATGTTTAAGTAGGCTTTATATATAGAAGTTGTGTCAACTTTACCTGCTGTTTTATGGGAAGGGTATCATGTCTGGCTGGGGAACAATTCCCCTACCAGCAGTGCAAAACCGGAACCTGTTGGTGAAGTCCTAATAGAGGCTGCAATTAGGGATGTAAAGGTTGATGGACTTAAAGTAAATGTTTGTAGGAGAATTGGAGTGTTTGAACAGGCTTTATGTGAAGTGGGTGCATCTCTTATCTTATGTCATTTTGGGGATAGACATTGTATCTGACTAGGGAACATTTCCCCTACCTAGTATTGTAAAACAGACAGCATATAAATCTGACCTTCAAACAATATTAACTGGGAATCAGTAAGATTATCCGAGCCCAAAGAGTGTACAATATAAACTGGAGTGCTGGTAAAGACAAATTCTCTGTGAGATAGCCCTAAATGCAGAATATAGACTGGGGCTTATGGCAAAATCCTGTGAGCACCTCCTAGTGACAATTCCTGGGACTTTGGACTAGAGAATTTCTACTTGAGTGGCACTTATTACATTGCTGTTGGACATTAATTACTTGCAGCTACCCCTATCAGTGAAAGACTTAAAATGATCTTAAAACCTGAAATGCCCACACTGTCTTGGATGATGTCAGAGAAATGCTCTAATGGGGATGGCAGTGCCCAGAAGCCTTCCATAATAAAATGGAACTGATTTATACAAGATCATGCTGCCTGAGGAATGCATGGAGGATACTCACTATCAGGGGGCCTCTTTTCCCCTGGGACTGACTCTGGAACTGAACGAGGAACTGCCAGACTCTATCATCACTTGGACAGCTTTTTTGGAAGCAGTTCTTAACAGGCAAAGAGCTGCTTGGTTTGTGGACAGCAGTTCCAGGGTGAATGGAGAACATTCTGTTTGGGAGGCCACCACTCTGATAGACAAATGTGACAACAAATCAACTTGGTGGGCTGAAATGCGAGACCACTCCTGATTTTGGAACCTAACGAAATGTAGAGAAAATGGAAATTTTGTATTCAGGACTCTCACCTTGCCTGATTCTAGTATCACCCGTTGTTTACATATTTAGCCTGCTTACATACCCCTTGGCAGAACTGTTTACCAGTGGAGGAGCCACCCAGAGAGAACTGTCAGTCAGGGAAGTACAGGCCCAGGGGAAGGGTGGAGAGGAAACACATAAGCGTCTGGATGTAATAGGTCTGGTGTTGGCCAGTCACCATAGAGACCCACCCACAGAGATCCTCCTGGTGCTAGGGGTGGAGAAGTGGAGAGCTTACAGGGTGGAGAGTGGAAGCAGGAGAGAGAAGCCATGGAGCCCTGGTGCTAGCAAGGGAGAAGAGAGCCCTGTACTGGGGAGCAGGAGGGAGCAGCACCGGAGCCAGCAGAGACTAAGCTGGGTGATTGCTGTGAGAATAAACTTGGTATGAGCCCCTTTGAACCCCTAACACTCAGTTATCATTATTTGGTCTCATCAGATTCATAGTGAACATGGCCTGAGCCGGGAACCCCCTCCTTCTGGAGCAACATGAGATCAAATAGAAGCCTGCAAATCTGACCGGCTGCCCCCTCTGGAAGACATTTTCATAAGATATGATGATAGACTGGATAGTTTTTAATGACTGAATGGGATTCTAGTAATGTGCCAATATCTTTTGACTTACGTAATTTGTTTTGCTGTAAGGGATCCATGTTTGAAGAACAGGAAGTAAACTGCGACACTGTGATTTATAAGAAATATATATTTGGCCATTCAGATAACCAAATATATATTTCTCACATATATTTGGTCTTTGTCCATGGCTCCTGTCTGACAGCTCTTAAAACACTTGGAATTTCCTGTGATAAGAGCCATAAATGCATCTTTTGTTATGCTAATGAGATGACTTTTGGAAAGCCCTTAGGTAATCTAGGGGTGGGAGAGAGGCTGGTTGCCCGGAGAATCAGCCAGGTGATTGGAGGGATTTGTGAGGGTGGGGTGCCCTTCCCAGGGGAGAGAAGCTGGAGATTGAGTTTCACTCCCAATGGCCAATGATTTAATCAATCATGCCTATGTAATGAAGTCTCCAGTAAAACCCCAGAGAACTGGGTTCAGAGAGCTTCCGGATTAATGAACATTTGGAGGTGTGGGGGTTGGAGTGGCTGGGGAGTGGAAGGGGGAGACCTGGTGTGCAGAGGGCATGGGAGCTCTGCACCCTTACCACATCCCTTACCCTATGCAGCTCTTCCATCTGGCTTTTATTGAGTTATATCCTTTTATAATCAACTGGTAATTTAGTAAGCAAAATGTTTGAATTCTGTGGGCTGCTCTAGCAAATTAATTGAACCAACGGAGAGGGTTATGGGAATCTCTGATTTATGCCAATTGATCAGAAGTACAGGTAACAACCTGGAGTTACAACTGGCATCTGAAGTAGAGGGAGTAGGACTCTCTTGTAGGAGTGAGTCCTTAACCTGTTGAATCTGATGCTATCTCGGAGTGAATCCTGTTAGAATTTAATTGAATTGTAGAACACCCAGTTGGTGTCTGGAGAATTGCTTGGTGGTGGAAGGGGGAGACCCCTCCTCCCCAATGAATTGGAATTGGGATCTGGACATTATTAGTTGAAGTTATTTAGGTTATTATTATTTTCATTTTCTTTGCAAATGCTGTATTTCACAAAAATTTAAGAAAGAGTTATTCTTAAAATTTAGCTAACAAAAATATTATTGCTTATTGTAATATTGACCTCAAAGTAGAACTAGTGAGATAAATTTGCTGCTTAAATAGTCACATATAAAGCATGTGTTTCCATTTCTCTTTTCATATGGCTTATATATTTCTATTCATTACATATAAGATGTAGCTATATGTCTATTAATAAACACATGCTATGTATATATTCCAAGATATATTGTGTAATAACAGAAATATTCAAGGCATACAATACATGTTTTATAAGTATATTAAATATGTATAATTTAAATATGCATATATAAATATATATGTATACGTTATATTTCTAATGCACTATGTATGGTATATATAGATATGCCATATAAAGTTAAACAAAGTGCTCTAGGTATTATTTGTATTAGTTGATATACATAAGGAGAGAGAGGTATGAGTGAGTACCAATAGAACATCTAGAAGCTATAAATGAAAACTATAAAATTTATAGAGATTTCCTTTGAAAAATTATTTTTTACATAGCTCTCTAAACCTAGAATGTTCTGATAGCTCTGCTGAAATCAAAGTCCATTCACGTTAACTAACCATTTATCTATCATCAATCTGTCACTAGCCATGAATTGCTCACTATCTACTTCTGCTTCAGTGACTTATATTGCTAGTAGCCCAAAAGACAAGCTATAAAGAATTTCTACTGGTTGCCAGAGATGCTGCTAAGAGAGATAAGGCTTTATAGCAGAAAACTTTTCTCCTTAGGTATTAAGGGACATGGGCTGTCCCTGATTCTGTAGGTGGCAGTGTAGACAGGTCATACTCATGAGTGAGGCCTTTTAATGGAGGGATCATTGCTTTAATATAGCTACCCATTACACTCAAAATCCCACTTGTAACTCTTCTGATTTCTAGTACAACATATAAAACAGTTTATAAAATGCTCTTGAGGGCAACCAGGAAACTTGTAAAAAGCACAAGTATTTTTCGGCACTGGCCCCAGGGGATTCTCAGGAGAAAGTTGTGTTGATGTAAAGGCATTATCTTTAAGACCCTGGCTTGAACTAACTATCTGATTTGCTCTTTCCAGCATTCATAGTTGTAAAAAGTTCAACTGCAGATAATGTGTGTCTGTCCACTTTTAGTTTCTGATCTTCAGCTACTAAATCAGTTCCTGGAGACTGAAACAAACCACATTTTTTTTTCTCCCTGCAAACCTCTCACCAGGCTGCACCCACACAGTGACCAAATGGTTGACTCTGGATGTCTTTAGAGCACAGTTTCATCACAATTGCTTCTTTGTATGTCTAGAGAAAGAATTATCTCTTGGCTGGGGTTAAATTGGTAAGGATTTCATAATCTCAGGTTTGATCCCTTAAAAATCTTTGCACATTTTTTCCCCCTGTTCTTCAAATAGGCACTGATTTGATATGTGATAGCCAGTAACAACAGGGCATGGCCATGAGCAGATGTAAGTCAGGGGACCAGGCAGAGTACATCTCATTGGAATATCCTCTAATTTTACACAATACAAGTCATTTAATGGAATGCAAATGATCAAACTGAAAAGAAGACAAGTCCTGGAGTCACCATGTATCCCTCATACCCCCTGTTGTGTCCTGCCACATTCTGTCTCCTCTTTGCTCTCTCAGGGAAATGTAAATGGATGAAAATGAGACACTGCACAAACCGTACTGACTTCTCTGCTCATATCCAGTATTAGTACTTTGCTTTCTCCCCACCCGCCTTTAAAAAAATCTATTGCAGGATCACAGTCTGGTGAATATGGAAAGGATCATAGGAGCGTCTAATCTGGTGGTTATGCATTGTGCTCTAGGGAGACTGCTCAGAGCCGCAACAGAGGAGACTATACACCCCCATCCCAGTATAATCAGAAGAACTCCACTTCATTCATTTATTCATAGAGGAAATATTTTCTTAATGCCTATTGTATGCCAGCCCCCACCCCACCCCCACCTTATCCCGTGTGTACAGGTCTGGTTCCAAACCACTGCAATAAAGTGAATACAGAAATAAAGTGCGTCAAATGAAAGTTTTGGTTTCCCAGTGCATATAAAAGTTGTGTTAATACTATCCTGTAGTCTACTAAGTGTGCAACAGCATTTTGTCTAAAAACAACAGGGTATACATACCTTAATTTAAAAATATTTCATTGCTAAAAAATGTTAACCATCATCTGACTTTCAGTGAGTTGTTATCTTTTTGCTGGTGGAGGGTCTTGCCTTGACGTTGATAGCTGCTGACTGATCAGGGTGTTGGCTGGTGAAGGTTGGGCTGGCTGTAGCAATTTTCTTAAATAAGACTACAGTGAAGTTTGCCCCATTGGTGGATTCTTCCTTTCACAAATCGTTTCTCTGTAGCATGTGATATGCTGTTTGATGGCATTTTACTCACAGGAGAATATTTTTTCTGCTGCTGCTTTGTCAACTAACTTTATATAATGTTCTAAATCCTTTGTTGTCATTTCAGTAGTCGTCACAGCATCTTTACCAGGAGCATTTTCCATCTCAAGAAACCACTTTCTTTGCTCATTCATAAGAAGCAACTCCTCATCTGTTCAATTTTGATCATGAGATTGTGGCCATTCAGTCACATCTACAGGCTCCACCTCGAATTCTAGTTCTCTTCCAATTTCTACTACATCTGCAGTGACTTCCTCCACTGAGGTCTTGAACTCCTCAAGGTCATCCAGCTTCTTCCAAACTCCTGCTTGTGGTGGTGTTTTGACTTTTTACCATGAGTCATGAATGTTTTTAATGGCATCTAGAATGGTGAATCTTTTCCAGAAGGCTTTCCACTTACTTTGCCCAGATCCATCAGAAGAATCACTCTGGCAGCTATGGCCTTAAGGAATATATCTCTTAAGTAATAAGCCTTGATCCACAGGCTGCAGAATGGATGTTATATCCGCAGGCATGAGAACGACATCCACCTCATTGTCCATCTCCATCAGAGCTCTTGGGTGACCAGGTACACTGTCGACAACAGTCATACGTTGAAAGGAATCTTTTTCTCTGAGCAGTAGGGCTCAAGAGTGGACTTCAAATATTCCGTAAACCATGTTGTAAACAGATGTGCTCTCATCCAGGCTTTGCTGTTTCATTCCTAAAGCACAGGCACAGTAGATTTAGCATAATTGTTAAGGGCCCTGGGGTTTTTGGAATGGTCAATGAGCACTGGCTTCAACTGAGAGTCACCAGCTGCATTTCTCCCTAACGAGAGAGACAGCCTGTTCTTTGAAGCTTTGAAGCCAAGCGTTGACTTCTCTCTAGCTATGAAAGTCCTAGATGACATCTTCTTCCAGCAGGAGGCTGTTTTGTCTACACTGAACGTCTGTTGTTTAGTGTCTCCCCCCTCATGAATGACCTGAGCTAGATCTTCTGGGTGACTTGCCGCAGCTTCTCCATCAGCACTTCTGCTTCACCTTGACCTTTCCTGTTGTGGAGACGCTCCATCCTTAAACCCTGTGAGCCAGCCTCTGCCAGGTTCAGACTTTTCTTCTGCAGCTTCCTCCCCTGTCAGTGTTCAGAGAACTGAAGAGAGGTGGGGCTCTGGATTAGGCTTTGGCTTAAGGGACTGTGGTGGCTGGTTTGATCCGTCAGAGCCCTCAAACTCTCTCCGTATCGGCAGTAAGGCTATTGCACTTTCTCATCGTCCGTGTCTTCACTGGAGGAGCACTTTCCATTTCCTTCAAGGACTTGCCCTTCGCAGTCAAACATGGCTAACTTGTGCAAGAGGCCTAGCTTTCAGCCTGTCTTGGCTTCCTCACTAAGTCTAACCATTTCTAACTTTTGATTTTGAAGTGAGAAGCATGCGACTTTTCCTTTCACTTGAACACTTAGAGGCCATCGAAGGGTCATTAATTGGCCTAATTTCAATATTGTGTGTCTCAGGGAACAGTGGGGCCCAAGGAAAGGGAGAGAGACGGAGGAATGGCTGGTCAGTGGAGCAGTCAGAACACACAGCACACCTGCTGATTAAGTCAGCTGTCTCATATGGGTGTGGCTCGTGACTCCCCAGAACAGTACAAGAGTAACGCCAAAGACCACTGGTCACAGATCACCGTAATAGATAGAGTAATGATGAAAAGTTTGAAATATTATGAGAATTACAAAAATGTGACAGACACCAAGTGGGCATATGCTGTTGGAAAAATTGTACCAATAGACTTGCTTGATGCAGGCTTGCCACTAACCTTCAATTTGTAAAAAATGCAATGATCTGTGAAGCGCCATAAAATGAGGTGTGCCTGTGTGTGTGTGTGTGAGAGAGAGAAGATCCAGTGGTGTAATATAGATGATCCTTTGAAGCCTGACCGAAGTAAAGCCATTTTGATTAAAGTGGCCATTTTAGAGCTAATTGCTGGCCTGCCTTCCCAGGGAAAGGGAGGGGACCACTCCCTTTACCTGGTGATGCTGGTGCGAGACCTACGGACTGCAAGGTTGTCAATGAAGTGTGCTGTATCTCAAGATATGAGGAAGGAGCTCCATGCCTGCCTGCCTGCTTGCACATAGCACCCTTTCCCGTTCCCTGGTAACAGCCAGCCTAATGGGGGAAGGGACTTGACTACAGCAGCTGCCCGAATACTGTCCATTGCTCTGTAAGGAACCCCTTAATAAAATTCATTTACTCACCCAGCTGGGCTTGTCCAAGTCCTTCTTTGGCCTGTCAGTTCACTTACAATTTGGGGGAAGGTGTCTCTTTTATGTTTCCTTGGAAATTCTTATACAAAGTGGCAAGAGAGAACATGAGTCTTGGAGGCACTGGACGGGTGGGCCAATATTCCTGAGTGTAGAGTAAAGATGAGGAGAGTGAGGGACTAGTGATACCGGAGCAGTGCAAGTCTGTTTTGGGTAGTGGATCCAGGTCTCTGGACTCACTAGATGCTGTTTTCATAGCTGAATTTGTTGGGGGACTATTGTGGCTTATGTCTACCTCAATAGTGTACTCTTAGATGGTGGGTACATTGTTAACTATTCATTTGGGAGAATGCCTAAGAGAGTGTGATGTGCTTTTGATAAAAGTGACTCCTTTTAATTTAATTTTTAATAAAAATTATTTATTTTATTTTTTAAATTAAATTTTATTTTATTTCATTTTTTTATTATTTGGTTTTATTTATAACTTCCTCATTTTGCTTGACTGAAACTTTATACCCACTAACTAGTAACTTCCCAGGTCCCTGGCAACCAGCATTCCAGTCTTTGATTCTACAAATTTGACTATTTCAGATACTTCATATCAGTGAAATCAGGCATTATTTGTCTTCCTGTGTCTGGCTTATTTTACTTAGCAAAACGTCCTCAAGGTTCATTCACTTTGTCACATATTGTAGCATTTCTTATTTTTTAAAATTGAATAGTATTCTGTGGTCAATCCCCCTCCACGAAGATAATAAGTGCTGCCAAGGATGTGGCGACACCACAACACTTGCATACTGTTGGCAGGAATGCCAAGTGGTATAAGCCACTATGGAAAAGAGTATAGAGGTTTCTAAAAAACAAAAACAGAATTACCAGATGATCCAGGAAGCCCACTTCTGGTATCTAAAAGGATTGCAATCGGGATCTCAAAGAATAAACAGCGCTCCCACGTTCACTGCAGCTCTCTTCACAATAGCCAGGATGTGGAAGCAACCTTGATGTCCATCCGCAGGTGAATGAGTAAACGTGCTCTTCATAATGAAGAAGTGGTGGCTATGCAGGGAGAGTTAATGGCCTTCACCTCTAAGTCCTGGCTTCTAATGATCTGAATTTTTCAACAGTTCAAATCCAGATGTTATTTCTAGAAATTCTCCCTGTGAATCATGTGGCAATGTGGGAATGTTTTGCTCTGGAACAATAATAAGCACTTTGCAAGCATTATCTCATTTTATCCTCACAATAACCCTATGAGGTAGACACTATTATTATTCTCATTTTACAGACGTTGCCAGAGGAATCCACTTGCCCAAAGTCCCATAGAGCAGTGGTTGAATTTTAGATGGTCTTGGCCCTAAAACGGAGAATAGTTTTTTTAATTGCTGTTATTTCAAAGATCTATTTAATTGAAACACATGAGCAGTAACCATGCCAGAAAATTCCCCAGTGCAGTTCAGTGTGCCTACTTTTCTTAACTTGTGAGCTCAGGCGAATCTGTACTCCAGTCTGGAGTTACAGCTCCAGAAAGGTATACGTGTGGTGACCTTGCCTGAAAAAGCCTTTGATCTGTTTCTCTGGAGAATCCTGATTAATACAAGAAATGAGTATGACAAGAAAGTAAATGTGGGCGATTCATTTAGGAAGCTTAACCTCATGTGGAAAGAAATGGAGGGGCTTGAGAAAAAGAAAAAGAGGGAGAAAGAGATTGTGACTTCAATAGTCAGAGAAGGATGGAGGTGGGGAGAAATTGATGATTCTGTACTTATCACTCATATAGGCCTGCTGGAATTGGGTTTGCCACAGTAGTCCAATGTGGCCAGGAGAGGGTTCCATGGGGAACATTCCTGAACAAAGAGAAAGGTTTAGTAGCTGGGAGGAATCTACACAGGGGACTGCTCTTTAGCAAAAAGTTGATCCCTAAGAGGGAGCTGGGTGCTACAAGAGTAGTACCCGGGATTTAAGTAAGGTCATGGGTTGATGGCCAGGAAGCAGGGCCAAGAATGAGCTCTCTCTACACCAAACTGAAGAGGTTCAGGGCCACACAGCTTTCAATCTAGGACAAGTGAGACTGTGGAGAGGGGACGGGAGGGGCTGAAATCACAAAGCTTCACAAAAAGGAGTGAGGCTCCGCCACGAAGCTAACTGATGGTGTAGGAGTCAGAGGACAGAGCAAGAAGCACAGCAGGTAGGGATGGGTGGGGCGCCTGTGGCGCTGAGTCACTGGAAGGAGATCTGAAGTGGGAGGCTCCTCCCTCTGTGGCTCTCGAGGTGCGGGCTCCGCGTTATGGCGCAAGGTAAAGCACGCAGAAGGATTGTGCAAACTGGGGGTCTCAGAGCTTTGGAATTGCCATAAGTTAGAATAGTTCCTTCAAATGTTGAAAACTTCCAAAATAACACACAATGTCAAAGTTACTTTAAATTTCAGCCAAATTAATAATAGATATTAGGTAGATTTTCTGACTAGACTACAAGCTCCACGAGGGTAGGGCTTTTGTCCATCTGGTTCATCCCTGGAGCCTGACTGCTAGAATTGTGAGTGGTGAATGAATTAGCAACATGGCTGAATCTGCATAAAATGAAGAAAGAGGATTTGAGGTAGTAGTATGAAGAGAAAAGTGTACCAAGTGACGCAGAAGACATAAATGAGTTGAGAAACACCACTAGTAAAGCCTTCAGGAGGATGCTGTGGAAGAAGGTAGAGCTTAAAATCAAGGAGGAACGTAGCATCTTCTAGAACAGCTGAAAGACAGGAATGGCAACGGCCTGCTGAAGCAGACCAGCGAGAATGCAAAAAGGAGCTGAGGCAGCCAAAGCCCAAAGAGGGCCCGGGGTCCGTCCCCCTCCAGTAAACACTGTGCGCTTCAGTGTACCACCACTGAAAGGTGTCAGAGCGCTTTAAAGATGATCTCGTGGACTTGCAGGGTTGCTGTTCTTAAGTAAGAACACTCTCCACTAAGAAGTCATACCAAGAATTAAAGGGAACAGATTGTGTTGACACATGAGTGGCTGCAGGAATGTGTGGCTTCCCAGGAACCAGACAGGGTCATACCAATACTAGCCACAACTGATTGACAACTTTTGATGTGTCAGGCACTTTATAGATATTATTTCTAATCCCATTAGCAGTCTCCCAAGATGAATGTTATCCCCATTATGGAGATGGAGAAACTGAGGCTCAGAAGGAATAAGTGCTTTGCCTCACTGTGCTGTGCTTCTGCTTTACACCCAGATAGTTCTCCCGCCAAAAAGGAGTAGAAATAGCTGGGGCCACCTCACGGATTGCCCTTGGATCACTCAGCAATTCAAGAGTGTGGTTGTAGTTGTCAATGTTGGACTTCTACTCACTTTCAAGGACACATGTCTTGTGTAGTAATTCGGGAGCTGGGGAGCAAGTACCAGGTTAAACCCCTTGATAGCTGGACTCATCTCAAAGTGAGGCTTTTCCTACACAGCAGAGGACACCCGTGCCACATGGCACACAGAAAAAAAACTAGGTGAATAAGTACTACGAATCAAAAGCCCTGTGTACCACTTTATAGCATTGTCATCAGGATTGAATGAGTTACTACATGTCAAGCATGTACAATAGTGCCTGGCACACGGTAAGCTCCCATAATGTTAGCAGTCATTGTCTTCACCATTGTGACCATCATCATCACCACTGCCAACAAACAGTGAGCAAGTTTGAACTTGCTCATTTGGCATCTCCAGCAAGGCTCCTGATTAACGAGGGCAGAGGCTTCTTCAAAAGGTAATGTGGATTTGGCAGCAGGAGGAACACAGTGAAACCAGTGACGGTGCACCCAGGAAGAAGTTTTGGAGTGAAGCAGCGAATTCTAGCCGAGAATGAGGATCTTTCCGTGGTGCTGGTATTGGTTCTGCACTAGGAACACGCTGTGTAATATTGGGCAAAATATTTAACCTCTCGGAGCCTCAGTTTCTCCTCTTTAGCTTGGATATAGTTACACCTAGTGGTTAAACAATGTCTCTGCTGCTTGGAACTCTATGATATAATGATATTGGATGTAGATCACAGCAAGCTGGTTTCAGTAACCAAATATGATACACCCCTTATGCTAGAGACTGCCTAAATTATCTAAACTATTGATTTACAAAGATAGTTTTGTCAAAGAGAAGGAGAACCAAACTGAAAAAAACACGCAATGTAATGTATTTCCAAAATTTATATAAATGGAATAATACAATGTATAACCTTCTGAGACTGGCTTTCTTCACTAAGTATAATGCCCTGGCGATTCATCCAAGGCATATGTATTGCTGGATAGTATTTCATGTTATGGAAGTACTGCAGTTTGTTTAACCAGCACCTGTTGAAGGACATCTGGAATGATTCCAGTTTGTGGTTATTACAAATCAAGTTGCTACATGCATATGCTTTTGTGTGAACATGTTTTCATTTCTCTGGTATAAATGCTCAAGAGTACAGCTGCTGGACTGCATGGTAACTGCGTGTTTCATTTTATAAGAAACTGCCGATCTTTTTTTCCAGAGTGGATGTGTATCATATTAATGTGCACCATCAGTGGATGAGTGATACAGTTTCTCTGTATCCTTACCAGCATTTAGTGGTGTTCCTATTTTTTATTGTAGCTATACTGATAGATGTGTAGTGACATCTCATTGTGGTTCTCGTTTGTATTTATCTGATGTCTAATGATGTTGAACATATCTTTATGGGCTTATTATTTGTCATCTGTATATCCTCAACCCTGAAATGTCTCTTTATATCTTTGCCCATTTGCATATCCTGGAGAACAGATTAGTGACTACCAGGGGTTAGGGATAAGGTGGGAGGGGGCGGTGGAGGAAGAAGGTGGGTATGGTTATAAATGGACAGCACAGGGGATCCTTGTGGTGATAGAATGGTCTGTGTCTTGATTGTGGTGGTCATATGAACCTACAACGTGACAAAATTGCATAGAACTAAATACACATGTGCATTTATATGTATGCACACACACAGATGGGTACAAGTAGAGCTGGGGAAATCTGAGTAAGATAGGTGGATGGTATCAATATCAATATTCTGTTTGTGATATTGTACTATAGTTTTACAAAATATTATCAGGGGGAACTGGGCAAAGGTACATGGAATTTCTCTGTATTATTTATGACAACCACATGTGACTGTACAGTTATCTCAATAAAATTCAATTAAAAATACAGACAGTGCTACATGTAAGAGAATGAAACTGGATTACTGTCTAACCCCATACACAAAAGTAAACTCAAAATGGATCAAAGACCTGAATGTAAGTCATGAAACCATAAAACTCTTAGAAAAATACATAGGCAAAAATCTCTTGGACATAAACATGAGCAACTTCTTCATGAACATGTCTCCCCGGGCAAGGGAAACAAAAGCAAAAATGAACGAATGGGACTATATCAAACTAAAAAGCTTCTGTACAGCAAGTGATACCATCAGTAGAACAAAAATACATCCTACAGTATCAGAGAATATATTCATAAATTACATATCCGATAAAGGGTTGACATCCAAATTATATAAAGAGCTCAGGCACCTCAACAAACGAAAAGCAAATAAGCCAATTAAAAAATGGTCAGAGGACCTGAACAGACACTTCTCCAAAGAAGAAATTCAGATGGCCAACAGGCACATGAAAAGATGCTCCACATCACTAATCATCAGAGAAATGCAGATTAAAACCACAATGAGATATCACCTCACACCAGTAAGGATGGCCGCCATCCAAAACACAAACAACAACAAATCTTGGTGAGGATGTGGAGAAAAGGGAACCCTCCTACACTGCTGGTGGGAATGCAAATTAGTTCAACCATTGTGGAAAGCAGTATGGAGGTTCCTCAAACACTCAAAATAGAAATACCATTTGACCCAGGAATCCCACTCCTAGGAATTTACCCTAAGAATGCAGCAGCCCAGTTTGAAAAAGACAGATGCACCCCTATGTTTATTGCAGCACTATTTACAATAGCCAAGAAATGGAAGCAACCTAAGTGTCCATCAGTAGATGAATGGGTAAAGATGTGGTACATATACACAATGGAATATTATTCAGTCATAAGAAGAAAACAAATCCTACCATATGCAACAACATGGATGGAGCTAGAGGGTATTATGCTCAGTGAAATAAGCCAGGCGGAGAAAGACAAGTACCAAATGATTTTCCTCATATGTGGAGTATAAGAACAAAGAAAAAACTGAAGGAAGAAAACAGTAGCAGACTCACAGAACCCAAGAATGGACTAACAGTTACCAAAGGGAAAGGGACTGGGAGGATGGGTGGGAAGGGAGGGATAAGGGGGAAAAAGGGCTATTACAATTAGCACACATAATGTAGCTGGGGCTGGGGTGGGGTGGGGGATACAGGGAAGGCAGTATAACACAGAGAAGACAATTAGTGACTTTATAGCATCTTACCACGCTGATGGACAGTGACTGTAATGGGATATGTGGTGGGGACTTGATAACAGGGGGAGTCTAGTAACCATAATGTTGCTCATGTAATTGTATATTAATAACAGCAAAATAAAAAAATACAAAAATACAGACAGTATCTGTATTAAATGCCTGCTCTTTTGTTACATAAGACATCACCCTCTTACTAAAGACTGGTAGATAGATTATTCAGTAGATTGGGATCATTTGACATAGCCTATTACAGATGAAAGAAATAAACAGAGTATAGGGAACCATCTGTAATAGCTTAGGAAATCTTAGGCACCATTAATGATTAATTAATCATGTAATTTGCTTAAGGTCTGTTTCTTAATGCAGCTTTTTGTATGTAAAACCCATGGCTACATATTTTACTTATTTATTCCTGGCTTCACCATTGTAGATGCTCAATAAATATTATACCAGATGGGTGAATGAATGAATGAACAAATGAATGAATGAATGTTGTCCCAGAGAAACTTGTCAAAGGCAAATGTAACTTCCAGAGGACACTGGAGCATGAGATTAGCAATTGCAATGAGATCAATGTTATCTAGAGCCAACATGGCTAGCTCTCATTTTTCTCAGATCATAAATGTAATATATACTCATTGTAGACAATGTGAAAAACACAAAAAGTATAAAGACATGAATCAGTAATTTAAAAATTTCACCACTAAAAGGTACTTTGTTAAAGCTTTGGCCAGTTTCCCTCCACTGCATAGGTGCATGCATAAGCACACACACTTTTCCTTTTGTGAATTGCTGTACCTCCCCTTGATTTCTCTTTCCATTAGGATCATAGCGTTTTTCTTTTCAGTTTTGTTAGCTCTTTATATATTAAGGGTAATTACCTTTTACCACATTTGTCATTAATAATTTCCCTAGTTTATTATTTGCATTTGAATTTTGCTTATGATTCTGGGCATGCAAGAGTGTAAGATTTGCATACAGCCAATATATGGCTGTTACTGTCAAAGAGGTGGTGAAATGAAAAGTGTAGCTTTGAGCTGGAAACCGGACTTTGCCAATTGCTGGCTGGATGATCCGGGGCAACTTACCTTATGTGTCTATGACTCAGTTTCCTTGCCTGTGGAATGTGGATAATGATACCTAAATTACAGTTTCTGAGGATTAGAAGTGATATCGTCAAAAATATGGGGAAAATATAGTTTCTGCTTGATAGCTTTGATGTGAAGATTGAATGAGATAATGCATCTAAAAAGTTAGCATTGTACCTAGCATATGATGTGTTCAGTGTTTGTTATTATTCTTCTACTGCATTTATCCATAGGAATTATTTTTCATTTAGCCAGAGAATACCCATCTAGTTTAAATATATTCTATCAAGTATGTATAATTTTAAAATATCATTTTAGTTTTATTTTTATCATTGTCTTTTTAATCCATTTTTGGATTTGGAATTTGTTCTGGGATGATGCTAAACAACTAGACACTTTCCTGACACAATGCACTGAATGGGTATATTTAGTTAACTGAAACAGCCCCTATCTTTCTGTCAGTTTTGAGCACCTGAAATTTTTTCTGAACTTCGATATATGTGGGAGCTGATTCATTAGAATATGGTTTGGGTACAGGTTTGTGACAAGGCCTCCATGAGGTAAATTTTCTCTAGTGTATATCAGTAAAACTGATTGTAAATGAAACATTTATTTTCTACTCATAACTGTTTGGTAATCATTTTGTGTTTGGCTAAGCTAGACACCTACCCCTCAAAACAGGACCTGCAATATTGGCATATTTGCATAAAAGTGTGGGAGCTTGTTAGAAATGCAGAATGTCAGGCAGGCCCCTCTCCAGACCCGCTGAATCAGAATCTGCATTTTAGCAAGAGCACATGAACATTTAAGAAATACTAAGCTAGACCATAAGTAAATAAATAAATACACACACATACACACATACACACACACATAATTTTTTCTTGCAAAATAATGCATGTTCATTGTATAATATTTGGAAATTTTAGTAAGGTGTAAAGAAATAAAAATATATAAAATCCAACCACCTAGAATTAGACTCTGTAAATATTATGACTTTTTCCCTAGAATTTTATTCATTATTTTTGAAATTGGCATTACAGTGTACGTATGGTTGTACAGATTATTACCTGGCATTTTCACATGTACTAAATATACTTCAAAATCATGGTTTTTAGTGGCTGCAGGATAATCTACTCTATAGATAAATCTTCATTTACTTAGCCAGAGCTCCATTGTTAAATAGGTTATTTGCATCTCATTGGTACTGTGCTGTGAACATTTTTGTACATCTATTTTGAATAAGTATTTGATTAATTCTTAAAGATATAGTCCTACAGGATTAAAGAGTAGGAATAATTGTAGGAATCTGGATATATATGACCTAATTGTTGCAATAATTTATCCTTCATAGTAGTGTACAAACATGCGTGCTATGGTATTTCTTCTAGCCAGAACTTATTATTTTCAGTTCTATATTTTAAAATGATTATAGACTCTTAGGAAGGTGGGAAAGTGGTACTAGAGTCCCTGAGCCCTTCACCCAGTCTCGCAGTGGTGACATCTTATATAATTGCAGTATAGTGTCACAGCCAAGTAGTTGATATACATTGGCACACTACTGTTAACTAGACTATGGATCTCGTTCAGATTTCACCAGTTTTAACAAACACTCATTTGTGTGTGCATGAGTGTGTACATGTGTGTAGCTCTAGGCCCTGTGGTCCATATATAGGTTTGTGTAATCACCACCACAATCAGGATGCAGAACTGTTCTGTCACCACAAAGTAACTGCCTTGTGCTACCCCTTTATAGTCACACTCGTCTCTTGTCCTGGTCCCTGTCCCTTGGTAACCATTAATCTTTTCTCCATCTTTATGGTTTTGTCATTTCAAGGGTGTTATAAAATGCAATCATGACAGTATGTAACATTTTGAAATTGGCTTTTTTTCACTCAGAATGATGCACTTGAGATCCATTCAAGTTAATGCATGTATCAAGATTTCGTTCCTTTTTATTGCTGAGTAGTATTCCATTATGGGCACAGACCAGAGTTTCTACCAGGGACATTTTGGTTTCTTCCATTTTTCAACTATGAATAAAGCTTCATGAACATTCATGTGTAAGTTTTTAGGTGGATGTAAGTTTTCATTTGTCTGAGATAAAGGCCCAAGAGTGCAATTGCTCAGTTATATGGTAAATGGATATATAATTTTGTAAGAAACTGCCATACTCTTTTCTAGAGTGGCTGTACCATTTTATATTCCCACCAGCCATATATGAATGATCCAGTCTCCACATCCTCTCCAGCATTAGGTATTGTCACTATTTTATTTTAGCTATTCTGATAGGTAGGTAGTGATACCTTATTATAATTTAATGTCCATTTTCCTGCTGGCTAATTTTGAACATTTTTTCATGTGCTCATTTGCCATCCATAGCTTCTCTGGTGAAACGTCTGTTCATGTCTTTTGCACAATTTCTAATTAGATTGTTTTCTTTTTACTGTTGAATTTTGAGAGTTCCTTAAATACCCTGTTTAAGGTGTGTAGCCTAGTTTATGGTGTTGTACTGATGTCAGTTTCCCAATTTTGATAATGTAGTACAGATACATAAAATGTCACCATTGGCAGAGTCTTGGTTAAGGGTTCACGGGTCTCCAGTGCTAATGTATTTAACTTTCTCAGATATGGAGTTTGCAATTATTTTCTCCCAGTCTTTTTTTCATCCTCCTGACAGAGTCTTTGCTCTGTAAAAAGAGAGGAAAACTTTTTATACAGTTTAGTGAGAACAGGCAAGAAGTTTGAAATGGGGTGTGGAGAGAGACAAAGGATCACTACTGTTCACCAGTGCAACTGATGTCTCTTGTGGTCTTTGTACACAGATATGAAAACATTCCTTGTCACCTTAGTGGTGGTGTGCTGATCTGGCCTCATCCCCTGCCTCAGGTTGCAAGGCCCCCTCTGCTTTGAGATTCCTGCCTTCAGCAGGGAGTATAAGAAGTGTCCCTGCCTCAGAAGGCCTTCGACAGCTTTTCCAGCTCCATTCTTTCTGCTGGGTGTTTCTTTTCTTTTTGTTTTTTTTCTGCTGGGTGTTTCTTGATCTCTTGGTTTATAAGCCTTCTGCCTGGCTTTATGCCTCCAGAAAAGCCTGGGTTCTCAGCCTCTCCTTGATAGCTGGTGCTGGCCCAGTGCCAGTCTCCTTCCTTTGCCTACTCCTCTGGTCTTGGCTTCTAACAGATTTGACCTGTGGTTTCTGCTAGCCTGATCTAGAATCATAAAAAACTGCTGTAACATGTAGCTGCACAGCCTAGTACAATAGACATTTTAACACTAGAGAACTCAGGCTGGAAGAAATGGCAGGATTAAATTCCAATCTGAAGGTAAAAGCTGAGAAGAGCATCTGTGCCCCATCCATCGGTGGCTAAGGATGGAAACACAAAGGGCACACGGACAGGTGCTGTGCCTTGTAGGGTCCTGCCATTCTCTACTTTTAAGGAGAGTAAGTGTGTGGGAAAGGCAGGAGAGTAGATAGGGGGAAATTATCATACTTATTCTTTCTGGGTTCAGTTATCACAAACCATATCCAGAGTCAAGATCTACTTTTGTTAGATTGACATGATTAATCTTACAAATGAACAATCATTAATTAGAGGAAAAGATATTCTGGCCTGTATTCTAATTCCGAACTTAAAGCCATTCTGTGAATTTAAGCAAGAGCTGATGGTGCGCATCTCTTCCCAACTCTGCCTTCGGTGACATCATGTCAGAACTTGAGATCAGCCATGGTGGGAATATTTACACCATGAAATCAGCAAACATTACATATCAGGACTTTTTTTTTCTCTTTGGAGTCAGTTGTTCAACGTTTACCAGTTCACCATGGGGTGCCTACCAGTGAGTACTGTGTAGACTCTGAACAATGAGAAGCAGGCCTGCTCTTGGGAACCTCAAAGTCTAGGAGCCACAGGAGTCACAGGAGTCACAGGAGCCACAGGAGCCACAGGAGTCACAGGAGTCACAGGAGCCACAGGAGTCACAGGAGTCACAGGAGCCACAGGAGCCACAGGAGCCACAGGACATCCTCTTTAGGAGCCCGAACCTCTTCTGTCAGCCCTTTCCTTCAGCCGTCCCACCCTGTTGCACTTTTTCCTTCTCGGCCTTTCCTGTTCGCCTTAGGGAACTCCCATTTCATTGTAAAGCAGATTCCTTATAATCTCAGCACTTTCTCTAGCCGCCTTTAACATGGTGCCTTGATTGAAGATTGGATTTCCGAGAGTGGCCTTTTTTTTCTTCCCACCTTCTCAGGTGGAGCCCAGACTGCCATGGCCCCAGCCTCTCTAACGGACCTCAAGGAGTGGCTGCTTACAGATCATCATTACACCAATGTTATCCTGTGGCCCCACCTGCCATACTGTCCAGTAAACAATCTCACTTTCATGAACCCAAAGAGGGGACCCAGTAGTAGGAGCAGGTTTGGGAGGGAAGACTTTGACATGGGAGGCCCTGGTGGGATCAGGTACTCGTGGGAGTACTGCTGGGATGTCCAGGTGGCAGATGTCCAGCCAAATATTTGAAATGAAGGTACCAGGGGTCTTTGCAAGCAAGAAACTTTGTGGGAATTTACTGGGATCTGCATGGGGGTTCATTTCCTCTTTCTACTTCTTTTCTCCCTACATTTTTAGCGCTGGATAAGGAAAAGATGATGGTCTACCATAGATAAGACAAGATTTTGTTTTACCTTAAAAATCATCAGATTTAAATGAATCTATATTCAGTGTGGTTTTAGTAATAAATATTTCATTTTCACTCGTCAGAAGTTGAGGATCCATTAGCGTGTGGCACAGCAGAGGCTCACAGGTCACATTGCCTTTCCGAGTCACCAGGGACGTGGATAAAACCATTCACAGGCTTGGCAACAGAATATACTCAGCATTCTCAAGTGTTCATTTAACTGGAAAAATCTCTTTCTGACCATCCTGATTCATTAAAGTCCACTTCAATGCGTACGTCCAGGACAGGAAAATAAAAGCTTGCGCTTTGACAACCTTGATTTGTTCTACCACAAATAACACAGGAAAGGAGAGAGGCGAGCGCAGTCTCCACCAGGATCTGTTCTCCTTTGTACAAGCCCCTCCTGCGAACGCATACCCGAGTCTGAGACGGGTACTTGAGCAACTCACCTCTTGTTTTTCCTGGAGCACACTGGTTACACATTGGAACACAAAGACCTTTTTGACACATTTCTAAGGAAGAAAATCCTCTCTTAACAGCTTTATTTTCCCCATCCTACCAATTACTGTCTAAATGCTTTGAAATTCTGAAAGAGCAAGGTAAGAAGATGATATAGTTATCAGTCCAAGTGCTTTCAGTGCATTCTTCTATCACCAAAGTGGTTTCTATTATTCTTTTTATCAGCAATTCAGGGTTTATAAAGTGTGTGTTATATTAATAATAGACCACGTTGATGAGTTACCTTGCTATCAGTTTACTGAGCAATCATCATTACAAACCACTTAATCTTCACTGTGACAGGTTGTGATAACACCAGAACTCTCATGATTAACTTAGTTTGCAATCCATATATATCAAACAGATAGTGCATCTAGTAATGTTTGCCGCAGTTAATGCAGAAAGTGGAGACGGCAAAACAGCTTCATTATGATGTGGAAATGCATCTTTCTTGGAAGAAACACAGTTTTGAAAATGCATTCATGATTCTAGCTTACATGTAATTCTTTATACATCTTTTGGGTTGTATATGCTATTCAGGTCTTACACATCATATCATTGTCTCATAAATATTTAGCATTCTAGATGCTGACCCCATTTTACAGGTATAGAAATCAAGGCATAGAGAAAAGTTTGTCAAGTTCCTGTGAATAAGTAGCATATAATTCTACTTTCCTGATTCTAAGCAACTTCTGAGTGGTATTGATAATATGGTAGAAATATAAACTCAGACAACAGTAGTAAAGTCTTGGAGGAAACAGGGAGACATTTTATTTTTTATTTCTTTTTGCATAAGTCTACTAGGATGACATGCATTATAGAATAGTGGTTATGGGCTTGGCCTGTAGTATGACCCTGTCTAGATTCAGATTTTGGCTCCAACATTACTTAGTTGTGTGATATTTGATAAGTAACTTAATTTCTATGTGTCTTAGTTCCCTCATCTGTAACCATAGGGGTGACACTGATAATGGTAGCACCTGCACCATTGGATTGCTAAGAACATGAAATAGTCTAAATAGTCTCAATATTTAAGGTGCTTAGAACAGTTTCTGGCGTATAGTAAGTGCTATGGAAGTAAGTATTAGCTTATATGTAGATAAGGAATTTGCACATCTCCTAACTCATTGGATATATGCCTGCTAATTGACTTTTGCAGCATGTCTAAACTGACTGTGTTGATTTATTTCTCTTGTTCCATCCAGAATTGATAGCCATTCTCATTCTTCATTTGCTTCATCAAGATTATTAAGTTCCCTCTTAGGCTTTCTTGCTTCAAGTTAAATAATTACAGATCTTTTCATCTTTCATTATAGCTCATATTTTCCTGCAACTTGATCACCTCTTTCCTGTGCCTCTAAGTCATTATCAGGAACTATTTTGCCCATTGATGAGTATGACTCTTGACGCCTTTTATAATCAATAGAATAATGGTCTCATAGGTTTTGAAAGGCCCATGAGAGATTGTCTAAGGCAAAGTTGTCATGAGGATCTCCTGTGGCTCTCATTACAAATAAGGGTGATTTGGATCCGCCCTGAAGATTCTAATTCAATAAGTCTTTTGGGGTATTCTGACAGCTGTATTTTTTTAAAACCTTATAGGTGATTCTGAAGTGGAAGGTTTGGGTATATGTTTCACTGTAGACAGAACCAGCTAAATCTACTGGGTTCAAATACTCAAGAGACTCCTCCAGGGGAAGCTGGAGCTTAATGCAGTCAGGTATCACAATCCAGTAACTTAGGGCAGGACCCCCTATCATTCCTCCCTCAAAAGAGTCTAACAAATGTTCATGAAGCCCTGGCTTTTTCAGAGAATGAAAGAGTAGAGGAGGGCTTCGTAAGAGGGGGTTGCTGGCTGAGAATTTTCACTTCCTCTTACGTTTTGAAAATTTTCTGAAACAAACCTCAGAACACAGGAGCAAAGGTGTTTATGATACATCTACATATGAAAGGCTACCTTTGGTTCACAAAATGCTGGAATTTAAGGGAACGTTTTTGATGGATTAAGGAGACAGAAAATCCTTGACCTTGGAACTGGACTGGAAAATTTGTTCCTGTGCACCAATGAGGAGGCTTAGATTTTGACTTTCTCATCTAGGAATTGTGTGGTCCTAGAGACGAGACAGGGAAGTTCTTCTGAGTGCCTAGAGACTGAATTTCAGTCTATTGGTCAGAATTTTGGATTGGCCCTGCTCTGTGTGGGCAGCTGCATCTTGGGCCTGGATGGGATTCTACAGACACAAAGGGGAAAACAGTTTGTTTGGAGTGCAGGCATTTCCTGTCCTCCAATGATAATAATGTAATTAAAAAGCACATTAATAAAAAGCAACAATAGATAAATAGATGTGTGGAATAGTATATAATAAATAATTTTCAAAAAAATCTAAAGAAAAGAAACCTATTGGGAAGAAGAAGGAGAAACAAATAAAGTAGCAAAGGCCATGTCCATCTGTGGTAACAAGGATGGGCTCCTTTGCAGGAAAGAGTAACGTACTTTGGGGGACCCCTTGCTACTCTAAGTGTGATCTGCAAACCACTGGCCCTACCTGGGAGCTTGTTAAATTGCCGAATCTTAGGCCCCATCCTTGACCTACTGAATCAGCACCTGCTTTTCAACAAGCTCAGCAGATGATTTATTCTCATCTTAAACTTTGAGAAGTACTGAGATACAAGACATATTTAAGGTTCTCTACTGTAGGCTGCTCCATTTTTGTGTTTTTCTTAGAAATCCCTTTATTGGAGGGGAAAATGAACCTCTGAGTGGTGTATGTGGAGACCAGCTGTGGAGAAAGCACAGGAGCTTGTGACTGTCTCCTTCGCCGTCCTGACAGTGAAAGAGAAACCAAGCAATGGCTAGCTAGGCCTTCCTATTTCTATTACTCCATGTGTTGTAAATCAAAACATAAAGATCATTATTACCTTCATTCTCCACAGACATCTATGTACAAGGCTTTGTGGATGTGACACTTACTTTGTTGTGATAATTTTGTTCATAGCTGAAAAGTACTGAAAAACATCCCTAAATTGGCTTTGAGGAACTGTTGGAGGAAGATAAACGAAGGTGATAGAGAATCATTCTGACAGGATACGTGTGTAAAGGTGTGGGAGCCTGGAGCACTGGCTGTAATTGAAAACTTGAATCACCCCTGTGTAATACAAGTTGACAGTGAAGACCCCATAGTCGAAAGTATTCTAAAGTTGCTTTCAGCATGTATAGGCACTTTGTCTCATAGTAAAAGGCACCAATATGAAACCTTTGGTTTTTATTCAGTAGACTATTGACAAGTGGGATCTGTGTGGCTTTCTTGTCATGGAACTGAATGAAAACACCAGCTACATGGTTTGGGTTCTGATTGTGGTTAAGTCTATATTTTAGGTATTGTGTATAGTAGGTGGAAAAGAGGTGTTTTTGAAGGGCTTCCAGGGGCTAAGGAATACCATGAAATATGATTTACGTGTGTAAGTCCATTGTCATATTGAGATAGTTCCTAAACAGCATCTACAAATGATAGTTAGACTTCAAATCCTCAATACATGATAAAGTTCGCTGATGGTCTTGCTAAGTCTGTGACCTCCAGCTACTTACCTGAGGCTGCAGTTTGTTAAGAGTACATTGGGAGATGAGGTCAGGATTTGCATCTGGATCTAGCTTACTTGAGACCTCACCGTCATGTTTTCTATTAGAGGTCATGTGCAATGGATGGCCTTATTTGGTTATACCTCCTGGAAAGAACTGAAGAATTATCTGCTCATATCTAGGAAAACCTACCAATCAACCAATGAATCAACTTACCAGCCACCCAGCCAATTTACCTGAATATCAGTTAAGCAAGCAAGCAAGCAACCAACTAAATCAACTGAATCCCACAAACAAATACTTAAGCTCTTCGTACCAGATACTGTGTAAGTGAGGGATAGTATAAGCTTCAATAAGGTAAAGTTTCTGGTCTTGGGAAAGAGACAGACATTTAAAGAAATAATGTCGATATTATATCATAAATGATAAAATAAAGGAAACAATGTTATCTGCCTGGAAATAGTAGTGAGGTGAGGGGACAGGTCCGGGTAAGATACAGATAGGGAATGACATTTCCACTTTGTTTAAATTATGAGTCTCAATGGGGAGATTAGCTTCTCCAGACCTAGGTGACAGCATGAGCAAGATCATGGGGACATCAAAGCTCATGGTTTGCTTAGAGAACAGTGAGGACTGAGGATAGCTTGGAGGTGGGGGAGTCATGTCACATAAATACCACCTTCTACATGTCTACAAAGATTAATCTGAGCTCATGTTACCACTGCTTTATAGCTGGATTTCTCTAAAATAACCCAAGTAGGCTTGAAAATTTGTCATTTCCCACATGAAAGAGTTTAGACCTCTATTAAGTCAAGGGTTTTTGCTGAATATTGAGGTGTTGTAGGTAGATCATGTCTAAGGGATCTTCTAGCCTGATGTTTGTAGTTTCCATGTTTATGTCTGAAAAGTAGACAGTTCGATAGAAATGCTTAAACTTTAGAGGAAGATGGTATATCTCAACCTGAAATGTATCACAATATTTGAATCTGTTCTTGATTTCTGTCTCTGTGTCACAGCCCTAAGATAATAGTTTGAACTCTGACAGTTCTTCACTTTGACAAAGATGCTTAGGTGTGTGTATCATCAGCCTTTTTCTCTGCGTTGTGTTTACTTTTTCTGATTTAAAGAATGGTTTGTAATGAAAATACATTTAAGTGTCTGTGTTATGTATGGCATTGTGCTGATCTGCATGAGAACTCTTAGCTGCATGGTGATTAGAAATAAGGAACTCAAGGCCCTGGAACAGAGAGCTGTCAGGAAATATCAAAGATGATTCATCATAGCAGATGACCAGGATTATGTCCAGGCATATTGGCCAAGAAACAGTTAATCAGTGATACCTTCTCAATTCCCCTTTCTCTATCATTGTCCCCCTCATTCTCCTTTCCCATGGATGGTACCCATGTAGTCATCTGAAGAGAGGAAGTATTTTTGTCAAGGAATCATTGGAATCCCTTGAATATCACTGCATGGATAACCACTTATTTGACCTGCTTACATGTTGAGCCCTGGATAGGCTTATCTGTTTGTAAGACAGTCAAATAGCTGTCTTGATCAAGGTTCCCTCCTTAAGCAAACTTTAGTCAGGTTCCTCTGAGCCCTCTTCTTGATGAGGCCTTGACCTTGACTTGCTGAGCCCAGTTTTATGAAAGAATCTTACTAAGCCAATTTATTCAGAATCCCCTCAACTTTTGATATCTAATCAAGCTCCTTATCCCTGACCCTCAATATCTAAGTCCTTGGCCTACCTTTAGCGGAATCCTATTAAGTCAGTTTAGTAAGAATCTCCCTACCCTTGAAATCTAATCTCTCTATTCTTGATATTTTTTCAGTTTCTTGTGATTTTTCATCTACTGATCTCTTCACCCTTCTCATTGGCTATAAGTCCCCAGATGTTTGCACTGCATTGGGAATTGTATCCAGTCTCCCTCCCTGATTGCAGTAATCTTGAATACAGAATTTCTTACCATTTAAACAAATGCCAGAATAAATTCTCTTTGACATTTTTCATGAGTCTTTGTGGCAGGCAGACTTCCAAGATATCACCTATGATCTTCACCCCACTGGTGTTATTCCCATGGCTATATTGTTACATAGCAAAAGGAATTTTGCTGATGTAATTAAGGTTATTAACCAGTTGACATTAACGTAAGGAAATTGTGGAGGCTGGCCTAACCTAATCATGTGAGCCCATTAAAAGCAGAGTTTTTTCCATCTGGTGGCAGAAGAGGAAGTCACATTCAAAGAATGAGAAAGGAGTCAATGTACTGTTGCTGATTTGAATATGGAGGGGCTGGGTGGTAAGGAGCTGAGAGTGGTTCATGGTCAACAGTCAGCAAGAAGATGGGACTTCAATCCTACTGCTGCAAATAACTGAATTCTGCCAATGACTCAATGAGCTTGGGGGTAGAGTCTTTCCCCAGAGCCTCTAAATAAGAGCCCAGCCCAGCTGACCTTGATTTTCAATCATTGATATCTTGATTTTGACCTTGTGGGACCCTAAGTAGAGAACTCAGATGAGCCTGCCTAGATTTCTGACTTACAGAATAGTCAGCTGCTAAATCGGTATTATTTTAAGCTACTAAGTTTGTGATAATTTGTTACACAGCAGTAGAAAACTACTATATCTTGTTCACATATCAAGGAGAGGACTGATTGATTGCCAGCTTTCAGTCAGCATTGTAATCCTCTCTATCCCGATATGAAATCGTAAGGCCAGGCTTCCCTTAAATTCAATCTTCTCAACTCCCTTATTTAAAAGATAGGCAAATCAGCTCTCTAGGATTCCATGTGGCATGAAGCACTGAGAATAGAAGTCAGCCATGTTCATAACACAAGCTCATTCAACTTATATTTATTGGAGGTCTACTATGTACAAAGTACTCAGTGATACATAAAGTCATTCAGGATATAATTGGGAGTTTTATTGGCATCTACTTTTTTATTCCTACTTTTCCTCCAGAATTAGAGGCAACCTGAGGAGAATCAGCTCTTCACTAGGTGTAGCCCACCCTACCTGAGTAATACTCAGGGGTATCCAGGGAAACAGAACCAACAGTATGGAGATATAGATAGACATAGACATAACTACATATTTAGATAAATCTAGATAAATGTATGTGTACATATTTTTTTATATTTATCTCTATCAGAGATTTTTTTTAAGGAATTGGCTCTTGCAGTTGAGGTGTGGCCAATCTAAAATCTTCAGAGTAGAGTCGGGCTATAGATGCAGGGAAGTTGTAGTCCAAGTCCAAAGGAAGTCTACTGGCAAAGTTCCTTGTTCCTTTGGAGTAGTCCTTAAGGCCTTCAACTGATTCGTTAAAGCTCACCCCCATTATGGAGGGTATTCTGCTCTACTCAAAGTCTACTGATTTAAACATTAATCTCATAAAAACAATAGCTTTACAGAAACATCTAGAATAATGTTTGACTGTGGCCTGGCTAAGTTTGATGCATAAAAGTAACCATCCCACTACTCATGATGGGTGGAGCTGCTTTTCCTAACAGTCCACGGGGAAGGTGCTGCTCATCCAGCTTGCCAGGGAGAGAGTTTACTCCCGGACAGAGAAAGAGAGTTCTCTTGCCTGCGCAGGGACTTGTGCCCCATACCTAGAGACCTGACGAACCTTTCTTCTTTCCTTTTCAAGAGAAGTGCTGGGGAAAAGGAAGGGATGTTTCTCAAAGGCTCCTCAGATAACAGAAACGTCCTGACTGAGAGAGTAACTTGGGGACAGGAAGAGAAGAGTTTTTCCTAAAATCTAATGTCTGCCTTCAGAGATTATAACCTAATTGGAATAATACGAAATAACTGGGTGACCCTTTTCCCCCTTGTTTTTTCATGGAGAAATCAAAGAATTTGTATAATCAACATAAGTCATATAGGGAGAAATAATTCCTACCGTGAGTTATAAACTCAGTGGTTCTAAGCTATAGGACCCAGGAAGAGGACCCACTGCTACTGTGTTTAAGACAGTCTTGGGAATATGAGGCTGAGCTCAGAAAGACCTGAGTTCAAATAGTGCCACCTGTTCTGCGTGTGTGTGTATGTTATAAAATGAGGGTATGCATATATCTACCACACAAAGCTTTTGTGAGGATGGTTTGAGAGATCATATGGAAAGCGCTGTAAACAGTACCAAGAACACAGTAGGAGATCAACAGACTGAAGTTTGTATTACTCTGAATAGTAGCAGTACCATCAGAAGAGATACAAGAGCTGGAGAGCGTGTGAAATGAATCCATTCTTTCACATCTACTGAAGAGTGTGGGCTTGTTTATAGGCCCACTCACCTTTGCAAGTGGACAGCAGGTGGGAAGTGATGGATCTTTCTCAGTCCTTCCTTCTTATCTCATAAGTGACATTAAAAGGACCTGTACATAAGACATAAATATGACAAATCAAAAGTATATATGTATATTGTTTATCCTGAACATTATTTGCTGTCTTATATTGGGCCATGACTTTTGTATCAAGCTCTGTGACCTTGAATGGAAACAGCAAGTTACTTTGGATTTAATTGTTATAATTTATTGCTTTTTCTGCCTTCAGCTGCTGACTGTAAATTTTTGTAGAGAAACACAAAATCGTTTCCTGTTCTTGACACATAAAGGGCTTTTTTTTCCCCTAGTTATGCTCATAATTTTATGTTGGGTGACCTTTGCATCTGTGGCTTGGCTTTATGATTTAAAAACTGTGCTTTGGCTGACAGACAATTCTGGAAATGATTTTTTTTTTTACCTAATGCAAATTGCCCAAGCCCGAGATATAACATGTGTTCCTCTATATTTCCTGTTAGCATTACCAGTGTCATACTGCCTGTAAATCAATTGATCTGTACTGGATGAGAAGCCCAAGTCCTGTGAAAACTTTGCTTGAGAAAATACCTTTGTCTCTACCAACTTTCATTTCCAACATGGAATTCCTGTAAAATCACATTAAGGGCAGTTGGAAATTAAAAACAATCAATTAGTTTTTTGTTTAGATAAAAGGCTTAGATATGTTCAAGGCTGTATCACCTATAACCCCTTAGCAGTTCTGATCTATAACAAGGTCTGTTTTGAGCAGGGTGAAGAATTTTTGTACTGATTGTACTTGGTTGTGCCTGAAGCTTTACTGTCTTTTCTTCCCCTTTGTATGTGAAGAAAAGGAAATACCACAGGTAATTGATATGTGCAGCCCCCACTGGCTTTTAATTGCAGAAACACCATCCAAGGCCTGAGCATCTTGTTGACTCAGTTGAACAGATGGAAAGCATGAAGATTCCCTCTCATCAGCAGGTTAGAATTTGGCAATTGGGTTTATGAGATTTAATATGCACATGAATAAATAATAAGGAAGAAAAGTATTTATCCCCAGCAAACTTAAATAAGTTTTCCTTTCACAATATGCAATAAAAGCAAAATTAAAAGAAGTGTTTTATTTCCTCATAAGCACTAATGAACAAGGGCAAAGTGGGCCTTGACTTAGAACTGTAGCTCAGAAGTCCCATTCGAGGCCATATCACCTATAACCCCTTAGCAGGGCAATTTCCTGTTGCAATCCATAGGGAAGTCCCTGACTTCTGGAGGAAGAGATCAAGTCCTGGAGAAACTCAGGCTTACAGATTCATTCACTTCACTCTCCTCTTTCTGTGGCACTTATACTATGGTCAGCTGATATTACTGCTAGAACCGTTGAGAGGAAACAGGCTGGCAGACAAGAAAGGATGACCATGTCTAATGGTGGAGTTAGTGAGGTTATCACAAAGGTTTTGCAGAAGCACAGTGTTAACCTGTGTACAGATTCATGGGACTTTCCCTTAATTTTTTTCCAAGTTATACACTTATATGTGGAACAAAATATGAAAATAAGGAGGCAGAGAAGACACTAAGGGTTGAAAAGAGTTTCACAGCAGTATCTTGTCAGCTTCCCAGCATCTTCTGACTTGTCAAGATCCAAACACTCACAGCTGGTGCATATTTTGATGCCAAAGGACTGGCATGGCTGAAACTGGAAGTTACCAGATCTCCCTGTATCAATTTAGTTTCACTGCCCTTTGTAACCTCTGAACTTAAGTTTAGATTTTAAAGAGAATACATACATATACATATATATGTGTATATACACATATATATGTATTTAGGCATGGGCTTTTCTGAGTTAAGTGTAGGCCAAGTGGATGTATGGCTGAGAAGTAAAGTGAAATGAAAATCCAGCTAAGTGCCTGCTTTGAAGTTGTCAACCAAGAATGTGCCAAAGCTACTGGCAGAAGTTCAGGTTCTTTCAAACAAAGTCAACCTGCCAATCAAAGAATGAAGGACAGCAAAGGAATTATGTGCTTGCTTTCTCCCCATATTGGCCCATTAGGTTTGGGTCACACATTCCTAAGAGGAATCATTTTCTGGGTGTTAATATCCACCAAAATGAGTGGGCCCAAATTTAGGGTTTTTAAGGGTCATTAGGAGGACATGGGAGCAACTACAATGCCAGTAGAGTGGCTGGGTTAGATGGGGACAAGAGTGGCAGTGTCTGAGAAAAAGCATTCTGAGGTTCTGATTCATGGAGTGAATTTGAATAGTGAGAATGAAAACACGAATGTATGTGTGTACACATAGGCACACTTGTGATATCTGTGTGAATGTGTGTATCTCATGATGTCTTGATGACATCACCTTTTGGAGAGAACTATTTTTTCAGCTATCTGTGGGGTTTTGGAGACTATGTCAAGTTCAGTTTCTGAGCCCCTCCGATGTGAGCAAAGCCAAAAGATCCTTGTGGTTGTTGGATTCCAGAATTAGCCTCATTTCCATTGACCCTGCGCTTGCACCATGTTAGGGTAATCTCTATGCCTGAGTTTATGTTTTGGTTTCAAGTTCTCCACTGGACTAAGTTTGTTATGAATACCTGCCCATTTGGCTGGGTTCTTATACCTGGATACTTACTCTTTCCTACACTAAGCCCTGCATTTAAGAGTTCCCTTAACCTTAGGACGTTGGACTGCTGACCGCTCTAACAAACACCAGACAGGTGGCTTGGTGGCCCCCATCCCAGTTGGACCTACTACAGTCCTCTGTTGCCCCCTCGCCTGAGCCAGTTGAAGTATCAGCATGCCATTTTCTGTTGATGACAATTGGCGTCTGAGAGTTTATACTTTGATAAATGAAGGCATTGGGGGGTTGGGATACTTTGAAACATCAAAATGAATAAAAGTATTCAATAACCAGTTAATTTAGTGTATTTTAGTAATATATAACCTAGTCACATATAATTCCATTTTTTAAACATCTAATCACCTAATGTCTCCAATTCCTAGTTCTGGCTTTATTTGGTGATTAGGAATATTACTTCATATCAATTCCTCCTTTTATATATATTACACACTTTATTGAAATGTTCATACGCAATAGTTTTCACAAATATGCAAAATGAAGTATATATTTTAATTAAATCTGTCAAATATTTATAATTAATCAAATATTTCCAGGTAAGAAATATATTGGTTTTGTGTAAACCAAAATTTAGAATTTAAAAGATTTCCAAGTTGACATACTTTACAAAATGTACAGACTAGGAGAGCGGATAAAAGATAAAGAAGGAAGGGCTTCATTATGAGTCATTTTATTATCACATAATATATTTCCCACCACTTCTCTATTTTCATATCTGTATGGGTTCCATATCTGTAAGTATACCAAATTTTGGGTTATTTCCATAGTCCAGTAATTTGTTTTAAATTTGAGT
Organism: Phataginus tricuspis; assembly: GCA_029783875.1. Taxonomy (NCBI): domain Eukaryota; kingdom Metazoa; phylum Chordata; class Mammalia; order Pholidota; family Manidae; genus Phataginus; species Phataginus tricuspis. Next base: position 127,286,445 of record JAQQAC010016209.1, on the reverse strand, counting down.
AATTTCAAATTCCACATACAAAACTGAAGAACAGCAATATTTTGTTTAATTCTCTCTTCTGTATACTCAGTGATCTCAAACACCACACTATCCAACACACACAAACCTCAGGGAAGGGTTAGTAAATATACACAGGTTGAAATCATGGTGGTCTTTGTTCCTGAATGGCACGGCCCCACAGAAAAGGCACAGGAACACACACAGCACACCATAAGGGCACCTGTCACATGTGAAGTGAACAAAAACACAGTAGCATTTTCTATATGCATAATGAGGAAACCTGCAGAGGTTAGAGGACCTTATACACTCATTTAAAAGTCAGTAAATGAGTAATATTGCTCATTCAAAAGTGGTAATTTATGAACATGTCATATTATAAATAATATCTCCTAACACTGCTAAGCCAACACAGTACTTTTTCATCTGTGGTCAGTATTAAAATGTAACATGTATTTCCATTTTCCCCAGATTAATAACTTGTTGCCAATGATTGCCAGAATCTTACAGTGGGACATAAACAGATTTTCTAAATACCCAGAAGAAGGGAGGGGTGGTTCTCTCCTCCAGAGCTGCCAGATTTGCTTCTTTGGGGTCTCTTTAGGCACAGGAGGGGGACTTCAAGTACGGAAGGTGGTGAGACAGCTCAGAGTGCAGCAGCGCATTTACCTGTGCTGTCTGCAGAACATTTTTTGTGCAGACTTTCCAGTAAAACTGCTCTGTGTGTGTGTGTGTGTGTACACACGCATGTTTGTGTATTCACGAAACTTTTGTAGATGTTGTTAAGAGGCGCTACAATTAAGGTGACCTGAAATGTCAAGCTGAGACATGTGCCTGAATGTACAATTGTACACGTGAGGTTAGTACTCGAGCATATGTGGCCTGGGCTCAGCTAGCCATCCAGCAAGGCTCAGCTTTATGCTCTCTTTCAGGTGCAAGGGGCAGTTGCATAATGAGAACAATAGGGTATGGAGTGCATCGCATGGTGATAAAACACCACTTTACCATTTAGTGCCAAAGCATGTTTGGATACTTCATGTCAATTTCAATAAGCAGAAGGAATCTAATTAGGCAATGTGTGCTTCTAATGTTACAAGGCAGTGTAGGTTGTAGTTTTAGCAGTGAAATGAAAATCTTAAGTTGGAGTCATTATGGAACACAACATCTATTTGGCTGTTTTGGAATTTCTACGTACTACCTGACAGATAGGCACTGAGGTATATTTTTTAAAAGGATGCTGTCAGACAAGATATTAGGAAAGTTATTTTGCCAAATAGTGAAGATTTAAGTTGGTTCAGAATCCCATTCATACCTTAACTGCAAGTGCAGCATGTTCCAGTTTAGGATTTCTAGCAGTTGTTAAAAATCATTGGTGATTCAACTTCCAAAGAAGCCTTTCCTCTATAGAAGGCAATGTAGTAAAGGGGTTAAGAGCAGAGATCCTGGCACCGGCCTAGTTGTGTCACCTTGAGTACATTTCTGAATCTCTTTTGTTTCAGTGTCCTTAGCCATGAAAAATGGTGACTTTAGAAACTACTACATCACTGGGTTTTTAAGAGAGTTAAGTGGGTAAATATACATGAAGTTCTTAGAAAAACACCTGGTACAAAGGGAATAGTCTGAGCAGTAGATATTACTGCCACTTACTGTTCAAGCTTCTGGATCATTGTAGTTGAAATATATGCTGACACTTTGAGGTGAAACTAAAATAAAATGGTCACTTACAGATTCTTTCTTATCTATATGGATTATAATTTGTTTAATAGTAGGCAGCCAAAGGAAGTCCAGAGAAACAGATTAGATGTTGAGGCAAATGTCAATTCAGCTGACGACCGTGACTCCAGACTTCAAAATTCATGTATATCCAGACAATCATGTTCTTGTCATTAACTGTCAATAAGTAAACAGTTACACCTTTGAACTTTTATAATACACCTTTACCGATATAATCAGTTTGATCTATTAAAGTTCCATGTAAGATTATGTTTAAAAAAATCTAAAAAGGTTTAAGGCTTACTGATATAAAGAAAATGGTGTCTGCTTTACCGTGATGACGATGATAATATCATTTTTCACAAAGTATGATCTTACTGTGACCTCATTTGTTACAACAGCCTGCTGAAATAGGCAGGGTTGGGAATTATCATTCTTATTTTACTGATGACAAAACTAACGCTCAAAAAGGTAAAATGACTTACTCAGAGTCATACGGCTATTGTGGCCCAAAGCCAGGATTCCTCATTCAGTGTTTTTTTACTCGACCTGCCTTGCAGCCAACCTGCCTAAGAGATCCTGTTCTGAACCGAGAACCCTTTTTCCCGGGTGCCTGTGAGGCAGTGGTTCCCGGGGAGGCGCACTTCTCTCCCTGCTTACTTGAGGGAGATTCTCAGTGTACCTTGGATTCTGATCACCCAGTGCAGTGAATTGGGAGGTGCCCCTGCTGGACTTGACTGGTAAGGTGAGCTTAGATGAGAAGTGAATTAGCCCTTTCCATATCTAATGAAGTTTCACATAATTTATCACCAGTAGAGAGCACTATAAGATTAGAATTAATGGCAGGCCTTGCATGAAGAAAGGATTGTATCATGAATACATTACAAAGGCAGAGTTAAAATGATGCATTTTGAGCAAGCATGATCTGCCCTTGTAATAGTAGATCATTTCCATCAGTTGAATCTTTAAAGCGCAGTCATGCAAAACGTGCATTTACATTTAATATCAATATTAAAAGAAGTAGACATTGTTTGCTTGCTGAAGTTAAATGGAAGAGGTTCAAGTCTGAGTCAGAACCCAGGCTTGCCTGCTTTCTCCTTGAACATCTTGCTTCTGAACCACTGTTGGAGTGTTCATAACACAGAGCTCCTTCTCTCTGCTGGCTCCTGTGTTGTATGTGGGACTTCACACATACAGAAGAGGCTCTAATGTCCGTTGGTGGAGACATTACAGGGCTTCATTCTGATTGCCTTTATTTATCTTGCTTGGTATTTGTGGCTGTTGGATTTTCTTAAAATATTTTTTCTGGTTGTAAATATAAAATCAAGATTCATTTCATAAGTAGACTTCAGTGTATTCATTGTATTCATATAGTTTAGAGACCTGCAGTAAATACAAATCAGTGCCCCCAGTTGATGGGCTGAACTGTTGGCATTTAGTTGCAACCCGATTACTCTGTGTTACCAGTCTAAACACTCAGATGCATAGCACAACGGCTTTGGTGCTGTGGAAAGCTTTGAAATGGATCTGCCTTATAGATGCATTTACACTTCATATGTTGTCCATCATTTTTTTTACCAGTTTGCCAGTTCTGCAAACTAGCTGTATTTAAACAAATTCTTCCTCCACAGCCATTTTGTTCTCTGATTTCACCCTGCCGTGAAGTCTCAATGTGAAATCGGCGATAGCATGATTGATCATTTCGTTGACAGCATAATCGTGAGCACAGGGTAAAATCTAGCTTCATATCCAGTAAAAGGAGAAGCCAAATGCAAAGGCGTTAAAATATGAATATCTCAAATGAAAACAGAGGTAACATGAGAGCTTTAATGTTTGAATAAATCTGTCCCCCCGATAAATGTGATTTCCTCTTCAATTGTGTTTCAGTACTCAGGTTTTCTTACAAATACTGTACACATTGAAAAAGGCTGTCTCCCTTTCCCAGCTACTCCATTGCTGCAGTAAACGAATGCCCCCCACCTTGCAAAATGAGCCTGCAGATGTTCCCCTTCTCAGCCCCTGGCCACTTGTTCACCTGAATGAGGAAGGGACGCGTCTGTCGCAATATTGCATGTTGTACAAGCCCAATTCGGAAAACAGTCACAACCAGGTTTCTGTTTATACAGGTGCCATTAGGTGGACTTACTGTCACAGTTAGAGGTTAGCCAGCTAACTGAGTGCACAGTGCGTGGCGGTGAGGATTTCAGATTTTAAAAAGTGCAAAGAAGCTAACCACTGGCAAGAAAATCGTGTCTCCCAAACATAGGTTTTATTGTTTTTATTCCCCCAAAGGAGCTCTATCTACACTTACCACAGTATACTGAACCACTCTTCGCATTGTTGCTATTGAATACCAAGTCCATTAACAAAGATTTTTATGGTCTCCAACAGGGCTTTCAATTGGGGTTTGTTGTTTTTAATTTTGCATCTGTGAAATGAGACAATGGATATGAAGGCCCTTTATATACTCTGGAATGCCACCATAGTGAGATAGTATTTGTATAATGATTTTTTGAATCTTACACATTTTTAAACTATTATTTGGGGCTGATAATTTTATGCATATATGAATGTCTCTGAAGTGAAGGTGTGAGCAGAGAGGTTAACTGATAAGCCAGATGGCAAACACGAGGCACTTCTGCACAGCCTGTGTGAAGGAAGAGGGCGAGGAAATCCAGAAAGTATTAGCATGTGAGGCTTTCTAGAAGTTAGAGAGCCCCTGCTCTTTCCAGTCCTTTCTAATTCACTTTCCCTCTTGTTCAGTCTTTCAGTATTTGCTTACCAATTTTGTTATATATTTGGCTTATTGTCTTGTTTTCATATTTGAGGTTCTAAATGACAAAAAACGCGAGTAGAGAAACTTACCGGATGCTTCCATTGTTGAGCAGAAGCTCTCACATTTGGGGTGTGGTTCACTTGTTTCTTTTATGTAATTTTTGGACCCTTTGCAGGCCATCCTCATTCTCCTGAGAACTTGTGCTTGCTGTCGTTCTCAGTATTCCTTATTTCAGGTTCCAGTATACATGTGTGTGGGGGGCTTAAAAACAATCCTTGTGTCTTATCCTGTCAGCATGTACCTCAAAATCCTGGGCACCAGGAGCAGCAGACAGGACCTGAGACAGCAAAACTTTTTTCTGGTCTGGAATATCTAGTATTACACAATAATAGAAAAGTAGATGATTTGCAGCCAGAACATGACATATGGGTCTCCAAATATCATGGGATCCTCTCTATACAGTACATAGCGTGGAATTTGGCATAATATACCTTGGACCAGGTCCAGTAGTATTCAGTTAATGGCAGTGCTAGGAACACTTCTGTGAATCGTGACTCGCCACTACCAAGCAATTCCATGACTCTGGCCCCCAGGGTAGTGTAACAGCAGGACTTAGTGTATTGCACAGAAAGAGTAAAAGTATATATGGAAATGTAGGGAATGAATTTGTTCATCCCCTCATCCCACCTCAATGGGGTTTAAGCACATTCTTCTCTTTATCCTTCACATTTAGTATTACGTTTGTTTTAGTGACTCTATATGACTCCTAATGTCCCCTCAAAATCAACTTCAGGAAGAATCTGTTGCATCATTCTGCTATCACAGGCAAGGCCACGTAGCAGGTATTAAGTAAGTTTTCATTTTAGTAATGAATGGCTGAATCTGTCACGATGAAAATAAGGATTTCCAAATTGGATTCATTATGTTGGTCTTTCACCTTTGGTACCTCTAAATTACTTTTCTCCTTTGAAAGTTCTATCTTAAACAATAGTGCTGTTGTTTCTAATTTTAAAGTCTTCACCTTCTATATTAATTGAGAAAGTGTTTATCAGGTACCCGGCACAGTTCTTGACACATGGTAGGCGGCACTGTTACAATGAAACTTCGTTGAAAATAATGCAATTTGTACTGGTAGGTTTGATTGCACTAAATACAATGAAAAAACGAATAAATAAAGGGTCCTGATGATGGCATCTATGAGCTATGATGCAAACAAAGGAATTGCAACACTACCAGTTAGCATAACACCGAATAGAAAAAACAAGGCAAAAGGCAAGAAAATCCAAGAAGGAGGAAAAAGGAAAGAGGAATTGTTCCAATATCCTATTGATAGAAATTCCATCTCATTTTGGACAAAAGTAAATGTCCTTCATAATTTTTTTGACATTTAAAAGGTTGTGATAAAATACACATAACACAGAATTTACCATTTAACCATTTTAAAGTGTACAGTTCAGCAATGTTTTATATATTCACTGTGTTGCGCAACAGTCACCACCATCTAGTTCCAGAACATTTTCATCACCCCAAAGGAAACCCCATACCCATTAAGCAGTTACTCTCCATTTTTCCCTCCTCTCCGTCTGTAGCAACCACAGATAGGCTTTCTGTGTCTGCATTTGCCTATTGTGGATATTTGATATAAAGGGAATCATAAAATATGTGGCACTTTGCAACTGATTTCTTTCAGTTAGCATAAACATTTTGAGATTCCCCCATGTTGTAGCATGTGTCAGCACCCAGCACTTCGTTCCTTTTTATGGCTGAATAATGTTCCATTGCATAGAGAGAGCACATTTCACCAATCTGAAGATAGACATGGGTTGGTTCCACCTTTCGGTAACTGTGAAGAGTGCTGCCATGAAGATTTGTGTGCAAGTTTTAGTTTGAGCACCTGTTTTCGATTCTTTTGGATATATACACAGGGGTGGAACTGCTGGTCATGTGGTAGTTCTAGGAATAGCTTAGTGAGGACCCGCCATACTGTTTTCCACAGAGTCTAAATCATTCTATGCTCTCACCAGCAATGTATGAGGGTTCCAATTTCACATCCTCACTCACACTTACTATTTTCCTTTTTTTTTATTGTGGCCATCCTAGTGGGTGTAATTCATTTTTACTCCACATGTCCTCCCATGCTGCTTCATCAGAAGTATGCAGTGTTGTGCAGGGCACACATGAGGCATGACATCCCATGGGGGCTGGCCAAGGGCCTGGTGTGCCTTGCATGTCTTGGTGTCCTCCCTTTGCCACCTTCAGTGCAGCCCATTCCCTTCTCTTTCCAGGTATTTAGTGTTGCTCTGCTCAAGGTGTGACTCACATCGAGAGAATGGTACAGCATCTCACTCCTGATGAGGGTGCTTTATTTTAATAGGCCAAGTAAGCTTCTGAAATTTCCAACATTAGTCAATCGGTACATTTTTTAGGAGGCAGAGAGTAGACAGTGGACTTGCTATGAGTGATTATCATACACAGTGGTTATGAGATCTCAGTCTGTTGACTGGATAAATTAGTGATGCCCAGTGTGAACAAAGCTCACCTCATAAAGCGTGTGAAAAGGACTCTATTAGTCAACTTCCAGGATAGCAGTTGGTTATTCATTTAATAAGAGTTGGCTGAGTTCTTACTTTGTGTCAGGCACTGGGCAAGGTACTCTGTGTTGCATCTGTGCTGGATCCTACCCTCAAGGAACTATCTTTGCAAGCAGTAGGGCTGGTGCTCACATTATCTTCTGGTAAGGCTGCCTTGTGATATGTGGAGAACATGTGTTCAATGGCAGGCCAGGTATACCAATATACCTGGTCCCCTAAAAAAAGAAAATGAACTTAGGAATACTCACCATAAACCTGTCAGTCATACGCCAAGGCTTTGGCCTACCATTTCTCACACCCTAGACCTGCAGTGCCTCAGATCACTTGAAATGTGGAGAGTGTAACTGAAGAACTTAGTTTTTAAAATACTACTAATTAAAAAGTATGTTCAATTGTACAGTATAGTGTTATCAACTGTAGTCACCATGTTATAAGTTAGATCCTCAGACCTTATCCATCTTCAAGCTGAAAGTGTGCACCCTTTTACTGAACTTTACCCATTTGCCCCACTCTCCAGCCCCTGGCAATCATTTTTCCACTCTGTTTCTGTGAGTTTGGCTTTTTATTTTGATTCCACATATATGTGACAAAACACAGCATTTGTCCCCGAGTTCTTGAATATTTTTCTGTACCTCCACGAGCATGTTTATGGTTTTTATTTTGAACTCTCTTTCAGGAAGATTGGTCAGTTCAGTTTCATTTGGCCATTTTTCTGGGGTTTGTGAGATTTTGGTCTGAACCAGGTTTGAAGATTACTTTGAAATGATAATATTTGCATATATTGAATTAAAGAGAAAGCAATATTAAAATTAGTTTCTCCTATATCTTTTTATTTTGAAAAAAACGTAGCTTCTAGAAAATTTAAAATGATTTCTGTGACTTCTGTGTTTCTACTGGACAGTTTTGCTCTAGAACAGTAGGGTCATCTAATCCTATTTAGTGCAAGTGTATCTGGAGTAAAGCTCCCCCTTTGGAATTCACCCTTTTTCCATCATAATTCCAAAGGATGCCATCAGCTGAGCAAGCACTGCAGGGCTGACTTCAAGCAAAATGGCAAAGAAGAGAAGCTCCACTACGGGCTTTCTCAGAGCCCTCTTTCTAAAGGCATCCTTTCCCTTTCCGTTCATGCCCAGGCTCAGTTAGAAGTCCAGTGCATTCAAATCATGTTCCCCCAGGCTTTACCTGAGTGAAAAAGCCATCTGATAGAGTAATTCATGCTAAAATGGTCTTAATTTAACGTGTTGTTCCTCTCAGGGGGTATCTGCATTTTAAAATGTGTTACTTCCAGTGAGCAACAGTTAATTCAAAGGGATGAATTTAAGGGTGGTATTTTGGATACTCTAAACTTGAGAGGTACTCTGCCAGGGGTCCTTCCTGATCCAGTTTTAGAGTTATAAACAAAACAAGAAAAGCTCAGATCTTCCTCAATAGTCTCTTCCTGTCTCCACCTTCTGCCCCATGAGTAAGTAGCCATTGATAGAAAAATGACCTTTTGCTTTAGATAAATTTATCTGTTTCACACTGATAAGTGGGTTATTTATGGCCAATCATAGGCAAGATGTGAAACAAATTAATGTGCCTTTAATTTCTTTCTTTTTTCGAAATGATAATGATGAGTGATTCCCCTTTCGTAAGACTGCCAGCTCCTCTAGGGTTGGCTGCCTGGAACTGAAAATACCAAGTAAGTATTTAGTCAATTTATTTGACTTTATTTTATTTTGAACTCATTTCTAAAAAATACATCCAACCTCAGTAAAGCACAACCTGTTAGCATGAAGAATCCAGAGGAAGGTGATGGTCCATTCTTTCCTCTTTACAAAGGGGATTATGGCTGAAAGACCTGGACAGCTGTTAAAACTGTATAACCTACAGCATGGACTCTGTTTCTGTGTTTTATTAGGGAATATTCAATACAAGATCATAGCTAGGACAATGAATATAATTCCTCCCCGTTTAAGCATAAAGCATGTCGTGTAATTGTGTTAGTGAATTTCTCTCAGTTCCTTAAAAGTCTCTCTTTTGATGGAAGACTGATCTGCTGCATTTTTCTCTGAGAGGCAACAGAGAGTGAAAGAATTTAGATTTCTCTTCTTTGAGCTGAATTGGAGGGGATCCTTTGAGTTGGAAAGGGAGGAACAATGTTAGGACTTTGTAGTTATAGTGCACCTGTCAAGAACATAGGAGTGTGATTTTGGAGTAGCCCCACGAGCATTTGTTTAACTGCCCATTAGCAATGGAGAACTTGAGACAGAATAGGGTTAAGCAGTTTCCCAGTGTTCCACAGTAAATTGGCAGTTGAATGGGGATTAGAATCTAGGTCTCCAAACCTTGGGGACTTCTCCATTAGCTCAGATCATGTATGGCTCAGCAGTTTCTTTCACAAGCTCCTCCTGACATGACACATGCCATCAGTCTTATTTTATAACAGATGTTTGGGGGGTGGAGCAGATGGTCTCTTCCCTTCACCCTCGCAGCCCTTGACTCCAGAGAGTCAGATCATGTCGGAGATGGCACTCACAGTCCTCTTTCCCCAGAGGTCCACCGCCCCTTCTGTTCATCCTTTTCTGTGTACTCATCTTTCCCATGCTGAAGAAAACACTGTTCTTACTGTCCCTTTTGTTATGAGGCTATGCACTCAGCTGGAAGCCTTTTCTGTCATTCGTGTTCTTGTTGTCCTGACTCTTCTTGAATTTTCATAGTCTAATCAGTGGACAGATCACTGGCCTGTAAGACACTGGGCTTCACATCCCAGCATGGCTCTTGACATAGTGAAGGACCCGTGGCAAGCTGCTCTCTACCTTTGTGTCATGTGGATTTTGGACTAACTTTGGACCCGTGGAGGAGCCCTATGGACACCCGGGGAGTCCCTGCCCTAGAGTACTTTGAGATTCCTGGTGCTCTGTTGGCTGTTTATGTATGGCTTACTCTCTCCGGTACTGCTTTGTTCTTGAATGTCATTTCTACATATTCTTCTTGAATAGCTTAAAGTGACCTACTGACATTTTTTTTCTTTTCTTTTTAGCTAACCAGTGAATGGCAGTTTGTGTCTTGTGGGAACCCAATATGACATATGCATGTGTGTGTGTGTGTGCACTTACACACATGTGTGTTCATGCTCTTCTACCCATTTATGGGGATTGTGTTTAACCGTAGAAATATTGACTCTGGCATCATAGGTGCTTTTAATGCCCAATTCTGATACAAACTGTGTGGCTCTGGGAAGGTCATCTTACCTCTTGGTCCTTTATGGACACTCAGGACATTACTGCTGTTGTGGGGAAGCAATGGAAGAAACAAGTTGTATTGGGAAACCGTGAAATCCAAAGAGAGGAAAGGTTCCTCACTGGAGAGTCATTGTCCCCAGGAAGGAACTACTGCCCACTCCCTATCCTTCTGCCTCAAAGTGAGCAGTCTGCAGTAGCTCGAGAAGCTAGGTTACGTGTGAACTTGTTCCAGTATGGAAAATCCTCTAAGGGAACGAGTAAGCCTTTCTTTCACTACTGTAGACAAACTATCTCATTTACATTTTAATTCAAGAAATGTATGGCCATTTGCTTCTGACCATAGCTGGAGTCACTCAAGTCTTTTAAGATTTTGCTATATTATTATAAACAAAACAACCTTATAATGGATCCCAATGTACTTTGCTGTGTTAGGCTGAGTGGATATAATCAGAATGAGGATGTTGAATTATAAACTGAACGATTCTCATTTTCCTGGGGAGCCTATCACAAAGCTGTCCTGTGGCCCTCTGTCTTAACCCACTGCAATAGTTTTATCTGCAGCTGGTAAAGGGCCTTGTTTCTACGCTTTCCTAGCTTGGGAGTCAGTTGCCTTTCATTCTGCTTATCTCTGTTTGAGAAAGTGCAGAATGCAGGTGGAGAGCAGTGATTCTCCTTGGACATAACCTTGAAGTTGGACCCTAGAGGGTCCTAGGAATTTTCCAATTATTTATTCCAGTGTTAACATGTTTTATGATCTCCCTGGGCTCTTCTTTGCTCACACTAACTCTGGTTAGGAGATTGGATTAAGTGACCTCTCATTAAATGAATACCATTGCCCTTGGTTTCTTAATTTGGCCGCTAGCCCATATCTGTCCTTTTCTACTTTCGGGTGTGAAGTGTGTCACTTTGGGTCTGAAGCTGATACTGGGATCATTTCAAGTAAGAAAGGTTTGTTTAAAACAATTGAAGGGATCAATCATTTTTAAAGACTTCATCTTTTCATTGCTTCCTCTTCTTTTCAGTGTTTTTAAAAAAAAATCCTGATATTTTAGAGAAATCTTATTGGAACGTTGGCCCTCCTGAATGTACAACCACTTTGAAATATACTGGTTTTTGTATGATCCCAGAACTAGAGGAAATTTCAGGACATGATTGAACCCAGCCTCTGTTTTTAAGGCCTCTTCCTAAATTCTCTGTGATAGATGATTGCTCACAAGGGGTGGATAATTCTATAATAACATTTGATAACCTATTGTAATCTCTGGACAGTTGTAGGGTGGAGACTCCTAAGATCTTGCTGTGTCTTATTGGAAATTAAACGAGATGCTCACTCTCCTAATTTATTTGAGTTAACAAAATGCTAGCCAGTCTTCTATGCACAGAGCGCCAGATGTGAGGGCTGACATCTATCACCGGCGTTGACTCAGCTTCTGTAGCTGACTAGGAGGCTGTCCCCTTCGTCCTTCACTGCTTAACACCTGGTGTTAAGCCTATGAGTGCCAGTAGTCTGTGGGGGTCTGCTGAGTGACTTTAATCTTGGTGACACATTGAGGAACACTTGACCCATTTTGTATCAAGTTAAATCAATGATTATTTATCAACTACCCATGAGCAATTTTGTGCTTTGAAGTAAAAACAATGTGTAAGACCTGGTCCTTATCTTGTACTTTGCTTGTGTAAGCTGTGATCTGGTTCACATGAGACAAACTACACATGCAAAAATGAATGACTCCCCACCCCACTAAGATAGGCTATTTACTTTCATACACTCTGAGCTTTTCATTCATAGCACAGTTTTAGTTTGCTATTATGGTAAGCAGAATTCTAAACTGGTCCCATGATCCCCACCCTCTGGTGATCAAACCTTTATATAATACTCTCACCTTGAATATGCACATGGCCTGTGAATTGCTTCTAACCAACAGAATATAGCAATGGTGACAGGACATACTTGATCGCATGTCAATGACTGCATAGTCTAGCCTGCCCTGCTAGAGGCTCTCTTTCTGTGGCTGGCTTTGAAGAACCGAGCTACCATGAATCCTAAGGCCAGTAGCGAAGAATTTAATTCTGTCAGCAACCTGAGGGAACTTGAAAGTGGATCCTTCCTTAGTGGAGCTTTCAGATGAGATCTCAGCCTCGGTTGCAGTCTTACAAGAGACCCCGAGCAGAGGACCCACGTAAGCTGTACCCAAACTCCTGACCCACAGAAATTGTGAGATAACTATGTGTCGTCTTATGCCTCTAAGTTTGTGGTAATTTATTACACAGCATATAAAACTAATACTGCTGTTGAATAATTATTGCGTGATTACAGTCAAAAGTTTATCTCTTCACGTTTTACAGTCCCTTGTGCTCCGGAACCTTGTTTCTCTCTCTTAACTGCCATACCCTCCATGTATATTATAATGCCAGACAGGGAGTTGCCACTAGGTAAATGTTGCTTCAGTGAATAAGTTTATGAATAAATGAACAAATGAATTGGAATGTCAAGCTTAGTCTGGGCACTGCACGTGAGGACATATTTAGCCAATTTTCGGATCTTCAGTGGAAAGCTGGAAGACAATTTTGCTTGATGTGAGGAAGAGTGTGTGTGTGGAGTTGGCAGTAGAGTTAGCAATTACAGCTGCCCCTTTAGTGTTGCTCTGTGAGGTGGGAGTGAAGTCCATGTCAGTCACTTGAGGTGCTTAATCAAAGAAGGAACTACTTTTAAGGATGTTGTAAAGGGGATGACTTTTTTTCAAAGACTTACTATCTAGTTGGGAAAGAATACATATATGGAAAGAAGACAAATATCAATAAAACATTATATTAAGTGTCAAATGAGATACAAACATCAAATCAAACCTAGAGGACTTTAGAAGATGAAGTGGCCCTGAAGACTGAGCCATTAAAGGACAGTTTGTGGAGGAGACTATATTTGAAGGAAGAGTAAGCTTTGGATGCACAAACCCAATGGGTGGCGGGGGCAGTGCCATGCAGGAGTAACAGCACGGCCA